>CAUYLG010058064.1:0-98488 GCA_963573385.1 Cacajao melanocephalus
CGTCTCTACTAAAAATACAAAAATTAGCTGGGCGTGGTGGCACGCACCTATAATCCCAGCTCCTCAGGAGACTGAGGCAAGAGAATTGCTTGAACTGGGTGGTGGAGGTTGCAGTGAGCCGAGATTGAGCCACTGCACTCCAGCCTGGGCTACAGAGCAAGACTCCGTCTCAAAAAAAAAAAAAGTACCTGAAAGATTAGAGCATATTAAGAGCAGCTTAGTTTGAACCATGAGAGGTGTCATTGTTGTAGGCAAACGTCGGATGCAAGACACGCTGACCCAAACTGGTTCACGTTTGCAGAACCTGAGTGTCGACAGTCCCTGCCACACAAGCCCCATAGGCACAGACAGCGCTGGTGTGGATGCAGAGGCGCGTGGAGCCTGCTGGCCGCCTGTCTTGGAGATGGGCTTTCACTCCTTGGTAATTTGGAGATGCTCAGACGCGGGACGTGTGATGAAAGGGGAGGTGTCGGCCAGCCAGATTATATTTTCAGCTTCACTTGCGATGTCCACTTCTCTCCCCACTCCTCCGTAATGAGCCAGACAGAAGCTGCCTGGCAGCCCCGCGTGCAGCCTCCCAGCACCTGGACCGCCTTCCGTCCAAGCGGAGCTTTGAGTCTTTGCTTGAATCTTCTTACTCTCTGGCTTCAGAATAGGCGTCCAGCTCATTAGATTCAGCGAGAGGGAGTTGGGGCGGGGGGTGACGGGACACTCACAAAGGCCTCGGAAGAAGAACCGGAGCCAGTGTTAGGACGGAGGGCTTGTCTTCCAGCAGAACCCAATGTGAGGTGAGAGAGGTTTTGTTCCAGTCTTTAAACACTGGAAACTAATTTCACCATCTGGAGGTGGCAGGGGAGAGAGGCCTGAAAGAAGTAAATTAAAATACTCAGCTACAGAAAAACACGAAGCTGCCATACAGACGAAAGAGAGGAGGCGAACACACACACTTTCCCTGTGAGTGAAACTGAGTGTTCATAGGAAGGGCGGTGTTGTCTTTCTCTCACGTTTCTTCTGTGAGAGCTTCCAGTTAATCGTCTAAAACTACCCTTCTAATGTCATGCTGAATCAGTCTCTTGAAATCTAGGACTGGAATTTTCTCAGCAAAGATTTAGCCAGAAAAACGACATCCCTGCTTTTCTGTTCTCAGCAGTTTCCATGCAAGCTGCGAATTAACAGACGCCTGGGCCAATATCTGATCGCTTTCCCCGAAGAAAATGATTTGCTTGCCACTAAATTGGAGGGAGGGGTCCCTGGTAGTAACAGGGATGATCCCCGTGTTCTTAGAGGGGCTTTGGTAGACTTGGGAGCCCTCAGGCAGCAGCCGGACCTCCCAGCACCTGGGTGGGGTCACTGTGAGTGCTCGTTCCAGCATCTCTGATGGCCACAGGGTCTCTGGGAAAGAACAGCAAAGGCACCGGCACCAGCAGGCTCATATGCCACATCCCTTGCCTCCAGGTAAGGGAGCACAAGTGTCATTTTCACCGAGCACAGAACGTTCCCAGGTTCCTAAGGGCTCCCACACTCTGCCCTGGCTCTCAGACTCACCTGTGCAGAGGAACACCCCAGGCCTTCCGCCCAGAAATCCAGGGGTACAGGGCAAGAGAAAGGGAACTGCTGGGCAGAGTGGTTACGACGGTGGGGATGGGACCTCAGACCCATGCCCGGCCAAAACAGATGCTGCAGTGAGGGGGCCAGGGAGCCCCCAAGGTACATGAGCCCAGCTGCCCCTTGGCTGTCCCGGACTGCCCCCAGCTCTAACTTGAGGCACCAACCCAGCAGGGGTCAGTGGCTTCACATAGCCTCTCCATGGTATTCGCATCTCAAAAGAGGTCTCTATGAAGTGATTCTGGAAGGGATTTCAGGACCCCTGAGTTGGGATACATTTCAGGGCTGGGAGCAGTGGCTCCTCCAAGTTCCCAGCAGGTGCTGCCCCCTGCATTTCTGGGGAGGGCTGGGCCCGAGGCAACTGCCGCCAGGGGCTGGGCTGGGCTGGGCCGGGCTGGGTCGGGGACTCTGGAAGGAGGGACTCTGTCCCCTGCAGGACCCTTTCAATGGTCTTGCTTGGGACTGAGCAGCTGTGGTTGGTGGGCCCTGTAGATGCCAGGTTTACTGGTGCCCAGTTCAGACCTTAGTCCCGTCCCCACCATCCTAACTGCAGTTCCCCTTCTCTTGCCCTGTACCCCTGGATTTCTGGGCGGAAAGCCTGGGGTGTTCCTCCGTACAGGTGAGTCTGACAGCCGGGGCAGAGTGTGGGAACCCGTGGGAGCCTGGGAACATGCTGTGCTCCGTGAAATTGACACTTATGCTCCCTTACCTGGAGGCAAGGGATGTGGCATCTGAGCCTGCTGGTGCCAGTGCCTTTGCTGTCACACATTTGCTTTTAAATAGGTACAAATTATTGGTATTAGAAAACCTTGCAGCTCCCGATCCTCATTAAGCCTCTGCAGTTAATAATTATTTTCTCTCCTGAAAGTGTTTGTATGAAACAGCTGAGTAGACACGTGGAGACTGCAGGCCTCACTCTACCTTGGCAGGAAGATCACTATGACTTGCACCCTCAACAGACAGCTGTGTATCCTGGGCACGGTTTCTGAGCCTCTCTGGGCCCCACATCCCTCATCACTGGGGCAGCGGGATCTGCTCTGCCTCCTGGGGTGCTTGGAGAAGCAATAGCAGATAATGAGAGCAAAGACTTAGGTAGCTCTTGCAATCCTCAGGGAACTCCAAGAGGCAGGAAATTCAAACACCGGTTTTACTGATGAGGAAACCGAAGCACCACATAGAGGTTAAGTGACTTGCCTAAGGTCACAGAGGAAGTGGGTAGCAGAGTGGCACTGTTGAGGAAAGTGCCTTGAACGGAACACCTGTGGGCTGCTTTTGGTCCTGCCTCACTGGGTGTCTAGGGTGCGGTCCGCACGGTTGAGCATACCCTCTTTATGGAAACATGTTCTTCACTGACTTTTTTTTTTTTTACGTGGAGTTTTGCTCTTGTCACCCAGGCTGGAGTGCAGTGGCGTGATCTCAGCTCACTGCAGCCTCCGCCTCCTGGGTTCAAGTGATTCTCCTGCCTCAGCCTCCCGAGTAGCTGGGATTGCAGGCGCCCACCACCATGCCGGGCTAATTTTGTATTTTTAGTAGAGACGAGGTTTCACCATGTAGGTCAGGCTGGTCTCGAACTCCTGACCTCAGGTTGTCCACCCGCCTCGGCCTCCCTAAGTGCTGGGATTACAGGTGTGAGCCATAGTACCCAGCCGTTCTCTTCCCTGACTTCTGTCCTCAGCTCTCCTGGCTCCCACTGGCCTCCCTTGGTGGCTCATCCCCTCTGCTCTGCCCTCCCCTGTTGAGTTTCCTCAAGTTCACGCCTAGGCCTCTCCTCCCCTGGCTCTCTGCTTTCTCTCTGTGTGGTCTCCTCTCTCCCAGAGCCCCTGGTACCTCCACCCACACCTCTGTCTTTACCTGGATCTGGCTTTGAGCACCAGACCTGACATCCGAGAGCCAGGGCATCTTGAAGATGCTTTGTCCCAGTGAGCTACTGCTGTGAAACAACCAGCCCCAACTCACTGGTATAGAACAGCACCTGTTTGTTCTGTGTGGATTGGCGGCCAGGAACTCGGACAGGGCACAGTGGGCATGCCACAGTACTTGGGGCATCAGCTGGGGGTGACTTGAATGACTAGGGCAAACTCCAATGGCTGGGGGCAGGAGTCATCTAGAGCAGGGGGCAGCCAAGTGCCCCATGGGTCAGATCAGCTTGCTGTGTGTGGTCGGGTTTATTGGAACATAGCAGTGCTCATTCACTTTCTCACCCGGGACTGCTTTTTGTGCCATAGTGTGCTGTGGTGCAGCCTGCAGAGCCTGAGCTCTGTCCCATGTGGAAAAAAAATCTATGGCAACCCCAACCCAGAATCTCCTTCAGTCATGTCCCTGGAGCCTGGACTGGGCTGGCTGAAGGCTGGGCTCAGCTGGGAGCCTCCCCACGGGGCCTTCCCTGCAGCTGGGCTTTGTCCAGCCTGGCAGCTGGGTCCCTAGAGCAGCTTGCCCAGGAGCCCATGGCTGGTGGAGCCAAGCAGAAGCCCAGTGGCCTTTTATGACCCAGCTTTGGAAGCCACACAGCAACACTCTGCCCTCCTTTATGAGTTGAAACGACCCCAGCCCACCCAGATTCAAGAGGAAGGGGACCTGGGTCTCACCTGTGGGTGGGAGGACATCAAACGATTTATAGTCTTTTTATTTATTTATTTGTTTGTTTTGAGATGGAGTCTCACTCTGTCGCCCAGGCTGGAGTACAGTGGCTCTATCTTTCCTCACTGTGACCTCCACCTTGCAGGTTCAAGCCATTCTCCTGCCTCAGCCTCCCAACTAGCTGGAATTGCAGGTGCCCACTACCATGCCCAGATGATCTTTGTATTTTTAGTAGAGAAACGGTTTCATCATGTTGGCTATGCTGGTCTCTACCTCCCAGCCTCAGGTTATCCGCCCGCCTTGGCCTCCCAAAGTGCTGAGATTACAGGCGTGAGTCACCATGCCTGGCCTGTGGTCATTTTTAAAAACCACCACATCCTTGAAACTCTTCATCTCCGCTCCAGACAGATGACGTCGCCTCCCTCCCAAGTGTCCTGTCTTTGGGAATAGAATCCCTCTTCAAGCCAGAAGGTGTGACTCTGCCTCTCTCCTAGCGGCCATCCTCCATTCTATGCGCTGTTTCACTTGAGGAATTAATATTGTTGGTTTGAAGTAGTTGGAATATACTAAATCCCTCTCTCTCTCTCTCTGTCTCTCGCATGTGTGCGCGCGCACACACACTCTCTATAAAGGACGACAGCTAACACGGGTGTACCATACCCTGCATGTGCACAGAAGCTGCCCTGTCCCTGAAGCCCTCTGTATTGTGCCTTCCCTGGTTGCCTGGTCAGATCCCTCTCCTGCTGCCGAGAGAATTTCAGCGTATTTCCTTTGCTTTTCATTTTGGGTCTCCGGCACATGCTGGTGGTTCTCTGAGTGTCCCAGTGCAGAGTCCTCATCTTTTATTCCAAAATCCAAAAGCTCTGAAAACCAAAGTGAGTTTTGTAAAAATTCATTTGGTGGCAAAACCAGACTCTCACCAACATGAGACTCGTGACAGTCTTTTTCCCACTTAGTGTGAATATTCACACAATTTGCTGCAGCAGGATGAGCGTTTTACTGTGGGGAGTGCTGTCGTAGGAGATGGCGTGTGTACCGTAGTGCCGCTCCAAGTTCCAGAAATTCTAAATTCTAAAATCACCTGGTCCCAAGGGTTTCAGATAAAGGATTCTGGACCAATCTCCTTGAGGTGCGTGTGTCTGGAGTGAATGAACGGGGTCATACCATCTGTCTCATCACAGCCCAGGTTTTCCACTCAGCGTTCCTGTTGCTGCTTTGAATACTAGTTTCTTCATTTACACTCTTGTGTGGGACTCTGTCCCGTGAACGTGCCACACGTGACCCATCTCTTCTGCTGTGTGGCATTCTGCTGTGCCTCTCCTGGCACACGTCATCAAGGCTTTCCCTGGGGTATACACCCTGTGTGGAATTGCTGGCCATTGGGCCTGGGAATGTCCCACTCTATCAGGTGATTCCAGTGGCTCTCCAGAGTGCTTTGGCCAATTCAGATGCCCACCAGCAACAAAGAAGTGTTCCTCTTCTCCTCATGCTTGCCATCACTTGGTGTCTGACTTTTTTCTTTTGGTGAGAGGGTCTCACTTTATCACCCAGGCTGAGTGCAGTGGTGCAATCTTAGCTGCCTGCAGCCATGACCTCCTGGGCTCAAGCTATCCTCGCATCTCAACCTCCTGAGTAGCTGAGACTACCAGTATGTACCACCACACCCACTGGCTAATTTTTTACTTTTTGTAGAGATAGAGTCTTGCTATGTTGCCCAGACTGGTTTTGAACTCCTGCATGCAAGTGATCCTCCTGCCTGGGCCTCCCAAAGTGTCTGACTTATTAATTTTTACCCATCAGGTGGGTGTAAATGGTATCTTATTGTGGTTTCACTTTGCATTTCTTACGAATTAAGGATCACTGATGATGTTGAGCATCTTTTAATTTGTTTTATCTTTTTTTTTTTTTTTGAGGTGGACTCTTGATCTGTCGCCCAGGCTAGAGTGCAGTGACATGCTCTCAGCTCACTGCAACTTCTGTCTCTGGGGTTCAAATGATTTCCTGCCTCAGCCTCCTGAGTAGCTGGGACTACAGGCACTCGCCACCATGTCCAGCGAATTTTTGTACTTTTAGTAGAGATAGGGTTTCACCATGTTGGCCAGACTGGTCTCGAACTCCTGACCTCAGGTGATCTGCCCACCTTGGCCTCCCAAAGTGCTGGGATTACAGGTGTGAGCCACTGCACCCAGTCCCTATTTGATTTGTTCTTAACAGCTGTATATTTTTGCTGCTATTGAAAATGATATTTTAAAAATTATATTTTCTGAAACTGTATGCCTGGTATAAGGAAATACATTTGATTTTTCTGGTTGAACTTCTCTCTAGCTGCCTGGCTGAATGTTCTATCTATGGTGACAGTTTTTCTCGAGAGTGTTTGGACTTTTCTGTTGATGGTACATCATCTGTGAATAATGATATTATATCATCTTTCAAACCTTGTATCTTTCATTTATTCGTTCAATGCATTCTTATGCTGACTTTGGCTTCTGATACAACACGCGGCAGAAGTGGTGGTGATGGGCATCCTGTTGAGTATGATATTTGCTGAAGGATTTTTACAGATGCCTTTAATGAACCTAAGGAAGCACCTGCTGCTTCTTTGTTTGCCAAGAGTCTTTATTATGAATGATTGCAGAACTTCGCTGAACGTTTTTCTCTGCTCTTGAGATGTCAGTATGCTTTTTTGGTGGTAATTGTAGTGTGTTATGTTAACACATTTTCTAATGTTAAAGTTCTGGGATAAATCCAATTTGGTCTTGATATATTGTCTTTTTCAAATACATTATTAGATTTATTTACCTTTTTTATTTGTGTATGTGTGTTAGTTTACCTTTTTTGCTAAGAATGTGAGTTGTCGCATTTGCATTCATGAGAAATTTTTCTTCCTGACAGTCCTCAGCTGACTCTAGTAACCTCGCAACCTAAGATGTTAGCTTTCTACTGCCACTGTAACGAATGACAGTGGCCACAGTGGCTTGAGACAGCAGGTGTATTCTCTTCCAGTTCTGTAGTAGGAGGTCTTCCTCCTCGCTGGGATACGATCAAGGTGTGGGCTGACCTGCATTCCTGTTGGGAGGCCCTGGAAGGGAGGCCATTTCCTGGCCTTTGCCAGCCTCTGGAGGCACCCACCTTCCTTGGCTTGCGGCCCTTCCTCCGTCTCCAGGGCCAGCAGCATAGAATCCCCTGACTTCCTTTGTCCCCAGAGCTTTCTCCCATTCTTCCCCCTCCTCCACTTTTAAGGATCCTGTGGCCACAATGGGCCCATCCCGATCATCCAGGATACTCTCCTGGGTTAAGGTCACTGGCAAGCCACCATACCTCTGTGCTATATGGCATAAGGCAGGCACAGCTATTGAGACATGGACCTCTTGGGAGGTGAGGAGAAGACATTATTTTGTTTACCGCAGATGGCCACGGCCAAGATTTATAAAAGTCAGCTGGGTGCAGTGGCTCATGCCTATAACCCCAGCATTTTGGGAGGGTTTTTGCCATGTTGGCCAGGCCAGTCTTGAACTCCTGGCCTCAAGTGATCCAGCTGCCTCAGCCTCCCAAAGTGCTGGGATTATAGGCATGAGCCACCACGCCCGGCTAGAATTTTAGTCTTTCATGCAAAGTTTATGAATGAAGAAATGAAGGATAGCCACAAGTGTAAGGCATATGTCACTTGCCTCTGGACACTGGTTATCTTATGTTTCAGTCCTAAAAATTGAAATGGAAAAGAGTGATGCTAAATTGGGTCAGAGATATTACAGGAGAGTGTTAGAGCTTGTATTTCCTGTGGTCAGCGCTTGTCCTGGCAGGAACGATCTCCCCGTGACGAGCCAGAGCCCTCCAAGGTACCAGGCTCTTCTTACTCCACAGTACAACGGCTGGCAGGTTAGAGTTGGTGGAGTTTGAGGAGAGACATTTTCTCTTTGTTGCCAACATCCTGTTGACCAGAAGTGTTACCACGCCATTTTCCATAAGCTGTGAAACAAAATCCATGAGGTCCCTAATTTAGAAGGGAAAAAAGTTTTTGGGTCTTTGTTTTCTTGGTTTTGTGTAATTTATACAAGGGCATACAAGTTGATTTTAAGATGTGGAATTGGGAGGGAGCCTAGATGGGTAAGAACTTTGAAAGGTTGCTTGTGGATCCCCATTTCTGGTCATCAAGATGTGAATGTACATTTCTTAAAATTATTACATGCATGGCCGGGCGTGTTGGCTCATGGCTGTAATCTCAGCACTTTGGGAGGCTGAGGCAGGCGGATCACCTGATGTCGGGAGTTCAAGACCAGCCCAACCAACGTGGAGAAACCCTGTCTCTACTAAAAATACAAAATTAGCTGGGCGTGGTGGCACATGCCTGTAATCCCAGCTACTTGGGAGGCTGAGGTGCAAGAATCGCTTGAACCTGGGAGGTGGAGGTTGCAGTGAGCCAAGATCAAACCACTATACTCCAGCCTGGGCGACAAGAGCCAGACTCTGCCTCAAAAAACAAAAACAAAAACAAAAAACTATTATTGCACGCTGCATATTCCAGCCTGGGGACTGTGCAAAAACACAAGAGGCGACCATAGTTAGATTATGAGAAGCATAATTACTGGCTAATGGGCCCTGAGGCTGTATGTAGCAGCATGACAGGACCATCTTGCAGTAACACTTTGCCTGTGAAGAGAAGGGGTTTTGATTGTGATATGTCCTAGTATCTAGGAATGAACACTGAAAGAGGAGCAGTTGGCTACTTGATTATAATAGAGTTATGAAGTACCAGATTTGGAAAAACCTGGTTTTTGTAGAGCAGATGGAATGAAAGCCTACACCTAGCATTGCCTGTGCAGCCCCCTGGATTGACAGAGCCCAGCTGAGACAAACCCCTGGCAACATGAACTTCAAGGGAGGAAAAGGAAGCAACTTGGGCTTGGAGGAGCTGACTCCCTTAGAGCAAAGGAGAGGCAGCCCCATTACCAAATACAATTTTGTCGAGGACTTTTGCAACCTGCAGCCTGGCGGGACACCTTATTGTTTTCATAGCAACCTCACTGTATCTTCACTAATGTATTACTTGAAATGATAATACAGCCTATTTATTTGCTGTTTCCTCCCAGGCTGTGATATAGTTTCCTAGTGTTTTTTTTTTTTTTTGGAGATGGAGTCTCGCTCTGTCGCCAGGCTGGAGTGTCGTGGCACCGTCTCGGCTCACTGCAACCTCCACCTCCCAGGTTCAAGCGATTCTCCTGCCTTAGCCTCCCAAGTAGCTGGGACTACAGGCACGCACCACCATGCCCAGCTGATTTTTGTATTTTTAGTAGAGACGGGGTTTCACCATGTTGACCAGGCTGGTCTCAATCTCTTGACCTCATGATCTGCTTGCCTCTGCCTCCCAAAGTGCTGGGATTACAGGTGTGAACCAGTGTGCCCGGCTCTGGTTTTAAAAATAAATAAGGTTTAATTTTCTCTCCCCCGCACTGAAAAAAGTTCAAATAACCATAAAAAGTCTCAGCTCACCATCCCCTGGATCCCCACGTTTCCTGCCCAGAGGCAGCTGTGGTCTCTGGCTCCTTGATGACCTCGTGGGGGATGTGGCTGCAGTGCCGGTTCAGCCACCGTGGGAAGCTTTCCAAAGAAGAGGCCTCTGCTTGAGGTGCACCTGGGGTGGCAGGCGCTTCTAGGGCAGGGCCCTGACGGTTTTCCCCTGGCAGCCCTGCTGCCTTTCTGCACAGGAGGGCCTTTGGGCTCAGGGGTAGGAGCGGCTTGACGCAGGTTGGTCCCTGGAGATGAGTCAGCATTTCAGAGGCACTGCCGACAAGCGTGGGGGTCAGGACAAACCTGAATCCAGCAGGTCACATTGGAGAGGGAGAAGCTCCCAAGATTCACCGGAGCCCCGGGAGTGGCCGTCAGCAGATGCTGCACCAGCTGCAGGTGTGAGCGTGCGGGACTCCGGGCAAGGAGAGGAGGAAGATGGGGATAGTGGCCCAGGGGCACGCAGAGGGAGGCCAAGGGTCACCTGCTGCTGTGGCTGCTGAGGTGGCTGGATGAGGAGCCAGCCTGGGTGCTGGATGGCCACTTTTAGACCTGGAGCCTAGAATGTTCCAGACTGGCCGCAATTGCTCCTGCCTCCCTGGGCCTGCGGTCAGCAGTGGCTGGAGAGCCTGAGAGCTCTGAGCGTGGCCTGCTGCAGGGCTGGGTTGGGCCGGTTGCTGTGTTTGCTGAAATGTCTCATCCTCATTGTCCACAGCTCTCTGGGGCTGGCAGTGGCTTGTCGACACATCAGGCCGGGGAACATATGGCTGTCCCTTGGCAGGTGCTCAGGGCCGCGTTGTCATGCTGGAAGGTGTCCTTTGGCTCAGAACCAGGCGCCCACTTGTTCTTTTACATTTGTCGTTTAATCTTTGCCTTGGGGAACTTGGCCCATTTTTCCAGGACGGGGCAGAGAGGTGGCTTTCTGGTTCTGGCAGGGAAGAGCGAGGCTGGAATGGCTCCCTGTTGGCTCAGCTGGCATGGGAATGCCGCCGACGGCGCTGTTGGGAGGCACAGAGGCCTGGGCGGTCTGGCGTGTACCTGGGGTGCTGCTGACGTCCAGTGGGTAGAGGCCAGGAATGCTGCCCAGTGTCCTCCTGGGGCCTGACACCCCACAGAGTTACCCAGCCCCCCCGAGAGTCACCAGTGCTGCCATGGGGAACCTGCCCTGGAAGCTAAAGGCCTGGGTGCCTCCTTTTCTTCTCATCTTAAAACAGGCTTCTTGGTCACTCAGCGTCTCCCCACGGGAGTTCCCGGCACTCCCCAGCGGGGAGTTTCCTGTGGTCAGACATTTGGATTCCTGTTCAGCAAACGAATGTCTTCAGATCGTTCCGTGCGGACTTGAGCCAAAGCACAGACAACAGAAGGTCCCTGATAAACTCTGGGTGTGTTATCCCTGTCAAAGTCGGGCTAGTGTCTTCACTGCGGTGCGTGGGCCTGTGTGGGCTCCTCTTGTGATATTTAGTTCATGGTGTAAACAGATGGTGGTGACTTTAGTTCTACCCAAGCCATACTCAGCATCTTTAAGGTGGGGGAGTTTGGTGTCTCCAGGGTCAGAAGGTGGCTTCCCGCTCTTACAAGGAGAAGCGATTCCACCTCTCAGGACATTTGTTTGTCTCTGACTTCATTCGACAGCTTGGTTTGAAGGAAATAGTTCTTGAAATGCCCTTTAGACTGGCTTTCTTCTTTTGGACAATCTCACGCCCAAATGAGAGGAATTTTTACTAAGAATCAATTCCTTTTTTAATTTTTATTTATTTATTTATTTTTGAGACAGAGTCTTGCTTTGTTGCCCAGCGCCAGGCTGGAGTGCAGTGGCGCGATCTCGGCTCACTGCAACCTCCGCCTCCCGGGTTCAAGCAATTCTCCTGCCTCAGCCTCCCAAGTAGCTGGGACCACAGGTGCGCGCCAGCACGCCCTGCTAATTTTTGTATTTTTTAGTAGAGATGGGGTTTCACCATGGTCTCGATCTCTTGACCTTGTGATTCACCCGCCTCAGCCTCCCAAAGTGTTGGGATTACAGGCGTGAGCCACCGCGCCCGGCCAGAATCAATTCTTAACTCTTGTTTTCTTTTTTAAAAAACTGAGGTGAAATTCACATAAGATAAAATTAGCCATTTTAAAATGAACAGTTCAGTGGCATTTATGACATTTGCGATGTGCAACTTCTCCCTTTGTGCAGTTCTAGAACATTCTCATCACCTGAGGAAACCCCATGCCCAGTAAGCTTAATCACCTCTGGTCTGTCTTCCCCTTGCTCTGGCTTCTGTCTCTGTGGAGTCTGGGTGTTTCATATCAGTGAAATCATGATTACGTGGCCTTTTGTGTCTGGCTTCTTTCACTTGGCAGAACATTTGTGAGTTTCATGCACGTTGTAGCCTGGTCAGTACTTCCTGTTTTTTTTCTTTTCCTCTTTTCTCTTTTCTTTTCTTTTTTGAGCCAGAGTCTTACTCTGTTGCCCAGGCTGGAGTGCAGTGGCGCCATCTCAGCTCACTGCAACCTCTGCCTCCCAGGTTCAAGTGATTCTCCTGCCTCTGCCCCCTGAGTGGCTGGGACTACAGGTGGGCACCACCATGCCCGGCTAATTTTTTGTGTTTTGGTAGAGACAGAGTTTCACCATGTTGCTCAGGCTGGTCTCAAACTCCTGAGCTCAGGCAATTCGACCACCTTGGCCTCCCAAAGTGCTGGGATTATAGGCATGAGCCACCTCGCGTGGCCTGCTTCCTCTTTATGGCTGTATCATATTCCATTGTATGAATGGAACATACTGTGTTTATGCATTCGTATATTGGTGGATGTTTGAGTTTTCACTTTGGGCTATTGTGAACAATGCTGTGGTGAGCATTTGTGTACAAGTTGTATGGATGTATTTTTTTGAATTGTGCCTAGGGATAGAATTTTGGATCATGTGTTAATTCTGTGTTGAGCTTTCTGAGGAAGCAATCCTTAACTCTTAAATGAAAGTTCCATTTCCTGACAGGAATGCATTTGCTCCATGCCTCAGCGCACAGCTTCTTTAGGCTGGGGTTGGCTGGCCACGTTCGTGTGTGAACACACCTTCCTGGGGCACAGTGGGACCTGTTATGATTTCAGCCTTCCAGAAGGTTCCATCAAGCAGAGACCTGATGAGCTACGTTGGAATAAGATGGGGCAACTCAATAGCATTAAATCCTAAATTCGATTCTAACTTCTGCCTTGGGATACGAGCTTCATTTTATAGGTGAAATCGGGAGAGAACATTTCTTAATCAATGTTATCAAAGATCATGTGATTTTACCATAAATAATAAATGTGGGAGTGACATTGAGAAGGAGGTTTCGGCTATCTTCGTAGCTTTATTTCTCCTCATTTCTTCCCCCCTCCATTCATTTATTTCTTTTTAGTTGCAAGAAATCTTATGAAATGGTCCATCTTAGCAGTTTTTAAGTGTGCAGTTCAGTAGCATTAAGTGCATTCACACTGTTATGCAGCCATCACCACCATCCACCTCCAGAATTTTCTCATCTTCTCAAACTAGACTGTCCGCATTCAACACCACCTCCCCATGGCCCTCCCTGGCACCCACCATGGTCCCTGGCACCCACCATTCTACTTGCTGTATTTGTGGATTTGACTGTTCTCGGGACCTCGCGGAAATGGAAGCAGGCAGTATTCGTCCTTTTGTGACCAGCCTCTTTTGCTCAGCATCATGTCTTCAGGGCTCATCTGTGTTGCAGTGTGTGTGTGTCAGAGTGTCCTTCCCTTTTGAGGCCTCCTCATTTCTTGGCCACCTGAAGTTGGGTGTTTTCAGTCATAATAATGTGTCATGTTTATCCTGACTCATCTAATGCCGTCGGTCTTGGGATGCGGTTCTTTTGTGCTCTCCTCCATATCTTGTGACAGAATAATTCTTGTCATTTCTAGGATTTTGAAATTTGGAGGCGAGGAAGGATGTTAGGTGAATAAGTGTGCCTTGGAAGCAGTATAATGCAGCAAGGTAAAATGGCCTATGTATTTGAATGATTGCATATTTGAAGCTCTAGAAGCTTTTCAGAGGACCGTTAACATGCTCTTAATTTGCCTGTTGATGGGTTTCCCAGTGTCTGCCTGTGCATTTCCATGTGATCTGTGCTTGGCCGTGGGAGGAAGGGCTTTGCTGTTCTTAGCAGATCCCAGCAGCCTCCGCACCAGGTTAAGTGACTTGCCTGGGACCTGCAGCTTGGGTTCAGGTGGGGGCCTAAGGGTCAGATCAGGCATCGGGACCAGACTCTGAGGCGAGTAGGGGTGGGTGCTGGCTGCCTGGGGTGCTTGTCCGAGGCTAAGACTAGGTAGGAGCAACAGGGGAGGACATGTGAGGACCCCACCTGCAGCAGCCCAAGGGGACAGCAGTGGTGGGATTACAGGGTGTGGACTTGGATTCCAAAGAGGAGAAACCAAGGAAACCAAGGTGTGGGTGTCCTTGGGGGTCAGGAGGGCCTCCCTCACATTTTCCAGCCAATGGCACAGATGGGGACGAGGAGGAAGAGGAGGCTGGCTCTGCCCTCCCCACCCGACCCCAGGCAGAGATGTGCCTTTTACCTTGACTACAAGGTCAACATAGGACTTTGTTCCCAAGGCATTGTGAGCAGCACCTGGACTTTTCTATGATGTAGCTTGCTGGAGACGCTCATGCTGGGATGAGACTCTGCTCTCGTGGGTCCAAGGCTCATTCCTCCTCCCATGGCTTGACATCCTGCCCTGTGCAGCGCCCCCAACAGCACGTGTCACCTCGTTCCTGTGAAGTGAACCTGCATTCATGAGACGCAGGTCCTAGATTGCTGCCCAGGAAGGAGAAAAGCCAGACGCCCTCGGGTTGCGGGAGGGACACATCGCAGCTATTGTCTGATTCCAATCTGGCCTCTAAAACAAAACAGAACAAACATGGGAGAGAGCTAGAGACACACAGCCACTTCACAGCTCCCCGGCTTTGCCTGGGAGCCACCAGGAGCCACCAAGCAGGACCCTCCCTGCCTGCCGTGAAGGCCTCGGGGACAGGTATGCACCCTGTGTCTCTTACCGGCTGGACCGTAAGCAGCGCCCTGTGAATGTGACCACAGCCGGCCGCAGGGGATGGCTCTGGACCCCGAGGGCATCCTGGGCTGCCCAACCAGGCCTCAAGTGGCGTTGGTGATGGGAGAGGGGAGGAGCCCCCAGGCTGTGGTGCACGGGGTGGTGACGGAGACTCACAGTGAGCGAGTGGGCCCCTGCTGCCCTGCGGCACTGGCTGTGTCTCAGCTGCCTGTGGCTCCATCTCACTGGGTCATCCCCAAGGCCCTGAGTGGGTCAGAAACTGGCCTTTCCCCCTCCATGTCCTCAGTAGACCCTCCCATGCCAGGACTAGAGTCCTCTTGGACCATCCCCTGTGTCCATCATGTCCACCATCAGCGGGGACTTGGCCTCAGGGGAATCTGGGCCCTGCCGCTCAGCCCAAGTGACCTTACCAGGCACAGTCAGCTTTTTTGTGCCTTGGTGTCCTCACCTGTCAAGAGGCCAATGATGTTTCCTCCTGGTGCATGGGTCCTGTCCACACCTCTGCGGGCATCTGTCCTTCAGCCACCCCCCCGCCCCGCATCAAGAGCCCACGAGGCCGGCGGCAGTCAGAGGTCCACCCACCCCCTGCCTCCATGCCTATATCTCCCCACTACTCTGCATTCCTGGGATTGACTCGTGTCTCCCCGAAGTTCATGTCCACCTGGAACATCAGAGTGGGATGTTATTTGGAAAGAAGCTCTTTGCAGCTCTAAGTGAGGCAAGTGTTGAGGTGAGGCTGTGCCGGCTTCCGGCGCCCTGAACAGAAGACTGGCATGGCGATGACACGGAGAGGGCCTTGGCCACTTGACGGCAGAGGCACAGGCCAGAGGGGTGTGCCCAGGAGCCAGCCAACACCTAGGACTGCTGGCCCCCAGCACCGGGAGAGGGGCCTGGAGCAGACACTCCCGCAAGCCTCCAGGGGGAATCGGCTCTACCAGCACCTGAATTTCAGACCCCTGGCCTCCAGAACGGAGACAGTGAATGTCTGCCGTCAGCCACGCAGTGGCGGCCCCTTGCCCTGGCGGCCCCGGGAGCTGATGCCCCCCTCCCCGCCTTGCTGACCTTGCTGCTTTTCCTGTGTTTTGCTCCCGGGAGGCCTGTCCCCTCCACTTTGTGTGGCAAACTCCATTCTTCCTAGAAAACCCGCTCCCGTCTCCTGGGGCCATCCAGCGTCGGCTGAACTGCTCTTCACCCACAGCGGCCACTCACCTGCCACCGAGTCTCGGAGCTGCGGCACTGTCCCCTGACCCCCGAGGGCTGCCTGCTCTTTGAAGGCCATGATGTGACCTCTGCCCCCATTGTCCCACTCGTGAGCCCACCATGGGGAATGCAATCGTGGATGATCATTATCCGACTGCAAAGTCTTTCATGAAAGTCAGGGGGATTGGGTAAGTCCCGTCCTCCATGGAGACTCAGAAAGTTCCTCCCCGTGAAGTGGTCCAGGTTTGTGCAGCACCTGCCAGAGGGGGCCCACAGCCTCACGCTCTGCCATCTGCTTTGTCTCCTTCCCGTGTCTGAGCCACAATGAGGTGACTCATCCTTTCCAGGAAAGCAGGGATGGCACTTGACCACTTTTGAGGTGCCGCGGAGCCCTGGGGGGAATGCCTAGAGAGTGGGCAGAGAGAGTGCTGGGTGGGCGCTGTGCCTCCCAAAATCAAGAAGACCTCAGACTGTGAACCTGACCTGTACTCACACACGGAAATAAAACCGCAGAGGACAGTGTGAGACAGAAAGGCAGCATCACCTAAAGGTCACAGACCGCAGCCCCTGAAAACCGTAGAGGTCCCAGACCCAGGGAAGGCTAGAAGCCGCCATGGGCAGGGGAGTTGCGTGTGGCATGGAGTCCGGGAACAGGAGAGGACAGTGGGTGGAAATGAGGAAAATCTGCAAAACAACGAGCTTCAGTTAATCATGTGTCAGTACGGATCATTCCTTATGACAAATGCTGAGGCCAGGGACAGGGGCTCACACCTGTGAATCCCAGCACTTTAGGAGGCTAAGGTGGGAGGATTGCTTGAGGCCAGGAATGTGAGACCAGCTGGGGCAACGTCGCAAGACTTCCCCTCTGCAAAAAACAAAAAGCAAAAACAGAAACAGAAAACCCAGCCAGACGTGGTGGCGTGTTCCTGCAGTCCTAGCTTCTCAGGAGGCTAAGGTGGGAGGATCACTTGAGCCCGGGAGCTCAAGTCTCCAGCTGCAGTGATGGCGCCACTGCATTCCAGCCTGGGTGACAGAATGGAACTGTCTCAAAACAAACAGCAAAAAACTTCCAAACCTACCATGCTAATGTCATAACATAACTAATAGGGGCCTGGGTGTGGGGTCTCTGGGAACCCTCTGTATTAGTAATTTTTTTGTAAATCTAAAACTGTTTTAAAATTAAGTTTTAGGCCGGGCGCAGTGGCTCACGCCTGTAATCCTAGCACTTTGGGAGGCCGAGGTGGGTGGATCACCTGAGGTCAGGAGTTCAAGTCCAGCCTGGCCATCATGGTGAAACCCCATCTTATTAAAAAAAAAATTATTGAAAAAAAAATAATAATCACAAAATCAGAAACAAATCAGCAACGCAGACAGAACCACTGTCAACAGTGCTGTTAGCTCCTGAACTCAGGTAGAAACTTTTTTGTTTTGTGTGAAAGAGTAACTCTTTCCTTTTTTAAAAAAAATTTTTTATTTTTTTGAGATGGAGTCCCACTCTGTCGTCCAGGCTGGAGTGCAGTGGTGCCATCTTGGCTCACTGCAACCTCCGCCTCCCAGGTTCAAGTGATTCCCCTGCCTCAGTCTCCTGAATAGATGGGATTTCAGGCGCATGCCACCATGCCCAGCTAATTTTTGTATTTTTAGTAGAGACAGGGTTTCACCATGTTGGCCAGGCTGGTCTCGAACTCCTGACCTCAGGTGATCCGCCCACCTCAGCCTCCCAAAGTGCTGGGATTACAGATGTGAGCTGCCGTGCCCGGCCTATTTCTTGTAACCTGACCTCATGTTGTCCTGATCTATCTCTGCCAAAAATGGAAGTTGTGCTACTGTGTGGTTTAGCTGCGTCGTTCCATCCAATCCTAGCTCAGCATTCCCGTATGGGTGGCGTTTAGATATGTGTATCTGAAGGCTTAAGCTGCACTTGGTTCAAAATCCAACCCAGACTACTTAAGGAGAAAGTAAATTCACTGTGGCCGGGTACCCTGGGTAGGCCCATGGTCTAGAAGGAAGTTGATGTTAGGATTAATGGTAGGGTGCACGTCATGTTCTCCAGCACATTTCACGGTCTTAATATTTAATGCTATTTTCTGTTTGTTATGTCATCATTTTGTCCCTGAGTGAAGATGGATGTCCCTAGAATATGGCTCATTGTTCTGGGTGTTTCTCTGTGCTGTGCCTTCCTGGGCTGCCCAGGAACCTCCTGCCCAGGGCTGGAGCCTCCACCCCACTTGTGGGGGTCAGAGGAGCTCAGAGCACCCCAAGAAGGCCTGGGGTTTTAGCTTAAAATCAGTACGACCTTTGTGTTATCAGGCCAGAACAAACACATCCATGTGTGGTTTAAGATAAAAGCATGTTTCATAACAACCACCATGAGGAAGCAAACAATATCCTATCTGTATTATTGTAATGGACCTTTCAAAAAAAAAAAGTCAAATAGGCACAAAAAAATAGCTCACGTGAAAAATGGAGTCTCTTATGCTGTTTGTGTAAATAACATTTGTTGGAGTTAAAGTGACACCATACTTCTCTGCCCCCTTTGCCTCTCCCTCCCTCTCTCCCTCCCTCTCTCCCCTCCTCCTCCCTCCTCTCCTTTCTTCCACAAATGTTTATCTAGTGGCTTCTGAGTGCCAGGAGCTGTTCTAGATGTGACGGGTGCAGCAGGAACAAGACCTACAGGTTCTGGGTTCTCAGGGACTCACAGGGAAAGAAACAGATACAAACAAATAAGAAAATCAGAGCCCTTGGCTGGGCTCGGTAGCTCACGCCTGTAATCCCAGCACTTTGGGAGGCTAAGGCAGGTGGATCACTTGAGGTCAGGAGTTCGAGACCAGCCTGGCCAACATGGTGAGACCTCATCTCTACTAAAAATACAAAAATTAGCTGGGCATGGTGGCGCATGTCTGTAATCCCAACTACTCGGGAGGCTGAGGCAGGAGAATCGCTTGAACCCAGGAGGTGGGGGTTGCAGTGAGCTGAGATCGCATCATTGCACTCCAGCCTGGGCAACAGAGTGAGACTCAGTCTCAAAAAAAAAAAAGAGCACTGCTGCTTCTGTGTGAGAACTGAAGTTGGGATGTGGCAAATGGAAGTTAGGGGCTCAGCATGGAGGGTCCTCCAGTGGGGACCCTGGGGTGCAGCCAGTGTCTGAGAAGGAGGGAAGTGCTTCAGTCAGGAGTTGTGCAAAGGCCCTGGGGCAGGAAGAGCTATCACAGGATCACGGGGCCAGATCACGTAGACCATAGGACAGAGGGGTGTGGATTTTATGCTGGGTGCCATTAGGGATCACAAAGGAGAGGGGTGATGAGGTCACTATTTTAGGAAGACCACTCTGGCTGCCACGTGAGGACAATGGTGGAAGGAAACTGAGGCTGGCAGGCCCCAGGGGTGTTCAGTATGTGGCCAAGCAAGCCTATGGGTCATAGGCTATTTTCAAGACTTTTCTTTTTTGGGGGAAGAAGGAGCCTCGCTCTGTCCCCCAGGCTGGAGTGGACTGGCACAATCTCGGCTCATTGCAACCTCTGCCTCCTGGGTTCAAGTGATTCTCCTGCCTCAGCCTCCTGAGTAGCTGAGATTACAGGTGCATACCATCACACCTCGCTAATTTTTGTATTTTAAGTAGAGATGGGGTTTCATCATGTTGCCCAGGCTGGTCTCAAACTCCTGACCTCAGGTGATCCACCCACCTCAGCCGCCCAAAGTGCTGGGATTACAGGCAAGAGCCACCATGCCCGGCCAGACCACATTTTTTTAAATCTATTAATCTGTCGGTGGACACAGGTCACATCCACGTTTTAGCTCTTGTGAGTAGTGCTGCTATGAACATAGGTGTGGTTGACTCATCCTTTTTTCTTGTTAAAAAAAGTATTGCATTTGTAGAAACCCAAATAGTACATGCTAATTGTAAGAAATCTGAATAACAAAATGAGCAGTAAAATAGGAAGGCAGTCCTCTCTCTTCCACCCCATCCTTTCATGTCCTGTCTAGGAGTCGCTGCAGCATCTTTCCAGACTTTTCTATACATATATAACGTGCTCATACATAAGTAAAGCAGCCCCCTCACAAAATGGAATCACACTGTGCCTATCCCTTTCACTTTATCTGCACATATTTTAGGCATACTTATGTTGATGACAGCGTAGTATTCCATCGTGCGGCTCCTCTAATTGGTTTATGCATTTCCCGGCTGATAGGCGTTGAGGTGGTTTCTCTGTCTTCTGTGTGTGTGTTTAGGCTTCCAGAAGGAGGATTGCTTAAGCTTAGGGTCACTGAATGTTTACAATGTATGTTTGGCAGAGGAATATATAAATGGGATGTAGCAAATTAAAAGTTATTCATGACCATTTCATAAAGCAACACTATATTAACTTATGTTAACTTTAACATATTGTTTAGTAGGTTCATTTATTTTCACTGAATTATATTAATATATGTCGGTCTGCTAGGGCTGCCATTTAAAAATACCATAGATCAGCCGGGCGCGGTGGCTCACGCCTGTCATCCCAGCACTTTGGGAGGCCAAGGCGGGTGGATCACGAGGTCAAGAGATCAAGACCATCCTGGACAACATGGTGAAACCCTGTCTCTACTAAAAAGACAAAAATCAGCTGGACGTGGTGGCATTTGCCTGTTGTCCCAGCTACTTGGGAGGCTAAGGCAGGAGAATTGCTGAAACCTGGGAGGCAGAGGTTGCAGTGAGCTGAGATCGTGCCACTGCACTGCAGGCTGGTGACAGAGTGAGACTCCATCTCAAAAAAACAAACCAAAAAACCCCCGCAGATTGAGTGGCTTAAACAACAAATACTTGTTTTCTTACAGTTCTTGAGGCTGGAAGTCTAAGATCAGGGAGGCAGCATGGCCAGGTTCCCTGGGCTTTGCTTCTCCGTCTGGTAGATGGTGCCTTCCTGCTGTGTCCTGATGTAGAGGAGAGGAGCGAGCTCTCTGCTGTCTCTTCCTGTGAGGATGCGACTCCCCATGTGGCCCCACCCTCGTAACCTCATTGTTAACCCTCATTACCTCCCAGAGGCCTCATCTTCAAAACCCATCCCCTTGGGTTAGGACTTCAACACAAGAATTTTGAGGAGACATGGTTCAGTTCCCAACAAAGCATTTCTACTTCTGTGCGGGGCAGTGAGGGTTAGTGCTGTAAGTTTCTGAGCGGTTGGCCTGTGAGTTGACTCTGTTGGTTTGGTTATCTGGTGCTGTGTAACAAAGCGTCCCAAACCCAGTGGCCTACAGCGCTGGTCATGTTATCTGCTCACAGTGTGGCCAGGCTCAGCGTGGGGCTGGTCTCTGCTCTGTGGTGTCAGGGCCATCCCTGGGGTGGCTGAAGCTTCAGCAGCCCGATGGGCTGTATCTGGGGTCTGGGGCTTCTACCGGCCAGGGCCCTGGATGGGAGTGACTTCTTCTCCCTGACATGCCCTCTCTCATATGGGGTCTAGGAACTGGGAAGAAGGAGGCAGAACCTTCCAGCCCTTTTGCGGCCTGGGCCAGGGACTCAAGGGTGTGTCTCCTGAGGGACTGAGCAGTCTCAGGTCCACGCTGCTCCAGGATAGGGGAGTGGAGGCCCCCTTCAGAGCAGGAGCACCTGGGGTCGGGGAGGGAAGGAACACATTCTCTGAGGCCATCTCCTACCATGTCCTTTGCCTCAGACCTTTTGGCCTTATTTGTGTTTTTCTTTTCTTTTTTTTTTTTTTTTTGAGACAGAGTCTTGCTCTGTCTCCCAGGCTGGAGTGCAGTGGTGTGAGCTCAGCTCACTGCAGCCTCCGCCTCCCGGTTCTAAGGAATTTTCTGCCTCAGCCTCCTCAGTAGCTAAGATTATAGGTGCCCACCACCATACCTGGCTAATTTTTGTATTTTTAGTAGAGACGAGGCTTCACCATCTTGGCCAGGCTGGTCTTGAACTCCTGACCTTTTGATCCACCCACCTTGGCCTCCCAAAGTACTGGGATTACAGGTGTGAGCCAATGCGCCTGGCCAGTTTTTTTGTATTTTTAGTAGAGATGGGGTTGCACCATGTTGGCCAAGCTGGTCTTGAACTCCCGACCTCGTGATTCACCCTCCTTGGCCTTGCAAAGTGCTGGGATTACGGGTGTGAGCCACCTGGCCCAGCCTTGTTTGTGTTTTTCTCTACTCCTTCTCTTCTTTACAGCCACTGGCCTCTTTCTGTGAGTGGCAGATGCCCGCTTGGCTGCCCCTTCCCGCTCCAAGGTGCTCTGTGGGAGTTCCCGACAGAACGGTGTAGCCTTGAAGGCCTGTGGGTTTATGCCAGAGCCAGAGGTGCCCTCCCCACACCGTGGTTGTACAAATGTTAATTTCGTGTTCTGAGTCCTGGCTTGCCACACTGTCCTGAGTGCCACCTGACAGAGAGACAGCAGCACCTCATGCACAAGTCAGGTATCACTTCTGGGGTGGGACTGGGCACCCCCAGCCAGGCTGGCGTTCCTGGGTGTGATGAAATATGGCTTCTCTGTGTTTCCATTTTCCTTGCCTGTGAACTGGGGGTGATGCGGGTTCTGTTAGAATCTCTTGGGATCTTGGGTCCACCACACCTGGACGCATCTGTGGCTTCTGGAGTGGTTGCTTGTGTTTCTTTGTTGTTTAGACGAATGACATGACTCCAAGTCCCTCCTGGTGCTGGGAAAGCTCAGGCCGGGTGCGGAGCTCCCTGCTGCTCTGGGTCCCCGTTTCCCCTTGGGCTCTCTGTGTACCACTGTGCCTTGTCAGGCACGATGCCGGGCTCGGGGCGATTAGGTGGCCTCTCTGGACACTTCTTCACAGTCCCCAGAATGAGAGGGAGGAAGGCATGGCTCCTCTCTTACTGATTAGGGCAGTTACTGAGGCCCAGGACTCTGAGGGGCCGCAGGGGCCCCACGCTCCATGGAAACCAGGGTGGGAGCTCTCATAGGGGCCACAGGCAGGGGGATTCATGGGGTGGGGGAGCTCCTGAAACACAGAATCCCAGCCAGGCCTGGAGGGCGTGGCCTTGGCAGGCTCTTCTGCAAATCCCACCCCGCATCTGAGCCCAGGTCTGGAGGCGGCAGGTGAAGGCCCCTGGACAGGGGCTGCTGCTCTGTGCCTGGGAGCCACTGGTCCCTATGGCCTGCCCCTTGAACCTCTCATCCCATTCTAACCTGGAATAGATGCTGTACTCGCCTTTGCAACCCAGGTGCGCCATCGTCTTGGCCTCAGACTCCTAAGTACCTTGCTGGGTGGTTTGTTTATGCTGGCTGAGCAGCCACTGTGTGTCTTTGTAAAGTGGTGCTCCTCAGCGTGTGGAGTGGCATGGGGTGCGGCCAAGCTAAGTGGGACTCAGCACAGCACGTCGGTGGGGGTGTCCCCTGGGTGGGACCAGAGCGGGCTTGCCAGGCACTGCAGAGTTTGAGCGGAGCTGCGAGAGAGGAAGAATTGTTGGGGAGTTGGGCAGGGTGGGGTCCTTGGAGGCCGGGACAGGTTCAGAGGAGGTAAAGGGGGGCTTTAAGTCCCCATGTGGCTGGAGCAAAGCGTGCATGGAGTCTCTGGCAGTGAGGGGCTGGATCCCAGTGGTCGTTAGGGTGCCCTGCTGAGCGCTTTGAGGCCCTCTGAGAGCTTCAGAGTCAAAGAGAGACGTGATTGCAGCCGTGCTTTAGGAAGCCAGGTGGGCGTTGGAGTCCTGGAGGAGGGAGGGTCAAGGGGGTGGTCGTGGGTGGGGAATGGGAGCCTGGGAGTGGCCCAGGCTCTCTTCTCCTTTGCCATGCGTGCTGCAGGCTGCTCCTGGGATGGGGCCTGTAGGATCCGTGACTCCTGCGGCGTCTGAGTGACCCTGACTCTTTGTGTCTGCAGATGGCATCCACAGCGTCACGGCCCTCTGCACCCTGCGTGTCACCATTATCACGGACGACATGCTGACCAACAGCATCACCGTCCGCCTGGAGAACATGTCCCAGGAGAAGTTCCTGTCCCCGCTGCTGTCCCTGTTCGTGGAGGGCGTGGCCGCGGTGCTGTCCACCAGCAAGGAGGACGTCTTCGTCTTCAACGTCCAGAACGACACCGACGTTACCTCCAACATCCTGAACGTGACCTTCTCGGCGCTGCTGCCCGGCGGCGTCCGCGGCCAGTTCTTCCCGTCGGAGGACCTGCAGGAGCAGATCTACCTGAACCGGACGCTGCTGACCACCATCTCCACGCAGCGCGTGCTGCCCTTTGACGACAACATCTGCCTGCGAGAGCCCTGCGAGAACTACATGAAGTGCGTCTCCGTGCTGCGCTTCGACAGTTCCGCGCCCTTCCTCAGCTCCACCACCGTGCTCTTCCGGCCCATCCACCCCATCAATGGCCTGCGCTGCCGGTGCCCACCCGGCTTCACCGGGGACTACTGCGAGACGGAGATTGACCTCTGCTACTCCAACCCGTGCGGCGCCCACGGCCGCTGCCGCAGCCGCGAGGGCGGCTACACCTGCGAGTGCTTCGAGGACTTCACGGGTAGGTGCCTGCAGCCTGTGGGTGGCCGGGCTCACCCCGGCTTTGGACACGCGTCCCAGGTCACATGGCTGAGGGTTTTGGGTGGTTTCCTCTGTCCACGTCCCTCCAGGGAAAAGGGTCAGAGGACAGTTGCTGGGCCCAGGTGTGGGCTCCACGAACCTTGAGATGATTTCAGCAATGGCACTTTCTTTTTTTTTTTTTTCCCCCCTGAGATGCGAGCCTCACTCTGTCACCCAGGCTGGAGTGCAGCGGCGCAATCTCGGCTCAGTTCAACCTCCACCTCCCAGGTTCAAGTGATTCTGCCTCCTCAGCCTCCCGAGTAGCTGGGATTACAGGCACCTGCCACCATGCCTGGCTAATTTTTGTGTTTTTAGCAGAGACGGGGTTTCACTATGTTGGTCAGCCTGGTCTTGAACTCCTAACCTCAGGTGATCCGCCCACCTCGGCCTCCCAAAGTGCTGGGATTACAGGTGTGAGCCACCCCACCACTAACAACAGCACTTTCTTAGCCAGCTTGGGACTTCCCTGACCATGGCCCACGGCTTGCTCACCTCCCCTGCCTGGCTTAACTCCCTGCTTTAGGAGAACAGTAGAGCAAGGTTGCAGGGTGAGATCTACTTAAAAGAAAACCTAAATGCACAAAGTGCTGTGTGTTGCTTTTAAGTGACTTTCAGGTTGAAGTACTTTATTCCAGATTGCAAGCTTAATTGCTTAGCATAAAACAGTGGGACCGGGTGGAAATCATTGAGCCGTTAATCATTTAAGTCTTGAAAGCCTGTTTTTTTATGCCTCCCTGTCAGTGTAGAAATTTCGTGACTCATCCCGTTGCCTCTGAAGACGTTCTTTCCTTGATGTCTCCTGACTCATCACCAAGATGAATTACTCCAAATGCAGCCAACGGTGCTTTTGGAGTAATTGGTGCATTTTTTAAAAAAATAAAGAGCCAGCCCGAGAGTTGAATGTGTACAAAAACACACGTTCTCCGCATCTCAGCCACAAACCTCGTTTTGGTCTTTGATCGTCTGTTCCATAAAGTGATGGCTCATTTGAAAAATGCGTTTACAATGTCCCGGTGGTGAACAGTCTGTTTTTTTTCCGAAAGCTCTCTGGGATTAGGCGGGATTTGGTACATACCGGAGGTACCTTTGAGACGCTTCTATCGACGGTGTCCTCGATTAATCTGTTTAATATAAACACCTGAGCCATCGTTAGCTGCTCGTTAGCAGTACACAGCACAAGTTTATCGAGCTTATAACAAGGGTTTGAGGTATTAGCAGGTATTTATCAGGCAGGAAGAGCACCGGGGAGCAGAGAGAGAGGAAGGATGGCGTCCGAGGTTCTCTGCATCAAAAGTGGAGGGAAAACCACCACAGTGCAGTGTTGGCAGCCCAATGCAATGGGGCCCCCAGCTCGGACGCCCTGCGCTCGGCACCCCAGGTTGGTGGCACTCTGGTCATACAGCAGGTGGAAGGACGGCACCGTGGTCACCTGCCCCTTGGTGTTCCCACACCCGCTAGTCTGTGACTGTCTGTTGGTGCTGTCTGGGCCTGGGGCTCTCCCCCCAGCTGTCTCTGAGTGCTAATCCTAAATTCCTGGCTATACCAGGGCTTGGCTGTGTGCAAGGCAGGCAGGCAGAGGTGGCGGGAGACTCCCGCCTCCCACAGCCCACACCTGCGTTGGGGTTGGGGTTGGGGTTGGGCCGGGGGAGGAGGGGGTAGCTATGAGCAGGCCTGAACCGGGCCCCCTCCCCTGCTCTGAGTTTCAGTGAATTCCGGTTCTGTGTCAGCTTCCCAAGGTCCCCTTCCTCCCCTCTGCCCCTCATGGTCTTGAGTGGGCTGCTCCGCCTCTCCAAAGCACCTGCTGGGGTGTCGCAGTGGACAGCACGGTAAGCGTTCCTCCCACAAGCCAGTGCCCACCATGTGCCATGTGGCCTTGGTGGGGGGTACTTCGCCAACTTTCCTGCTTCAGATGAAGAAGGCATAGCTGGGAAGGAGCCTGTTGTGCTCCCAGGAGTTGGCAAGGGTGCCATCTTTACTCGGTCTGCAGATACTGTATACCAGGCCAGCGCACACAGCCAGACCTCCCCCAGCACATTCTGGGGGGTGACCAAGTTCATCTGTGCCATTGGCCGATTTCATGGGTAGAAGGGCCCCTATAAGCACCCCCACCTCTGGCTTTGTCAGATAAGTCAGATGCCCTAGGGTGGCGTCTCA
The DNA here is from genome assembly GCA_963573385.1 of Cacajao melanocephalus. Classification (NCBI taxonomy): domain Eukaryota; kingdom Metazoa; phylum Chordata; class Mammalia; order Primates; family Pitheciidae; genus Cacajao; species Cacajao melanocephalus. The sequence goes on from CAUYLG010058064.1 coordinate 26,601, forward strand.
CATGGCTTTGAGACAGGGCACCGCCAGTCCAGGCTGCAGTAAGCTTGGGCTGTGCTGGGTGGGGATGGCTGGGGCCCCTGGGGATCCCGGGGCCAGCAGATCCCCCAGAAGATGATTGACCCATTGTTGGGGAATCCACCTCCTGAGATTCTCAGGTTTCCTTTTCATCAGGAGAGTCGTTTTTAGAACTCTAATGACTGGGGAATGGCCAAGTCTGTCATCACCAATAAGACCCACTAACATGTAATGATTGGCATGAGACTAATTTGAATCTCTTTTGGTACTAAAATTATCATATGTATTTCCCTCTGAGATAAGGCTAATTAAGACTGATTATTTCTACTCTGTCCCTCTTCCTCTCTTTCTCCCTCTTTCCCTTTGAAGCGCTCCTTTTTCTGCATGGAGGTAATTGAGCTCATTTATTCATGATGAAAGTGGTGCTGTCGTCACGGGGTTTTATTACTTGCTCCCTGGTAAGCCGAGCTCGGGGCCTCACGGTTGTGAGGTTGGAGCCGGCTGCTGGAAGCCCGTGGCTTCCTGTGTTGCGGGATGGAGATGGCAGGAGCTGGATGAAGGAAGTAGCAATTAATTTCGGGCAAAGGTCAACGAATTTGATGCTGGAGAAAATACTGACAGCTCTCCCGCGTCTCTGAAATCCATTTTGGCCTTAGGGAATTCTGTTCAAAGCCCCAGTGTACGTGGCTGCCCCTGGTCTTTGCAGGGAGCAGAGGGCTGCTGGCTGCTCACGGCATTGAAACTGTGGTTGGGGTCTGCAGCCATCCCATTTTCTGAAAGGGACAGGGACAGGAAGCCTTAAGGCCCTGGCATCTTAGGTGTGCCTGGGACGCCCTCCCAGTTTCTCCGCTCTGCAGAGGTTCCTGAACAACCATGAGAGGCAAACTCGGGCTTGTGTTCCTCGGTTCCCAGCCCCTTGGACTTTTTGTAAACATTGTAGTTTTGCTTTTTGTTAAATTGCTCGAGGACATGGGTCAGCCTCCGACTTGGCTCCTGTGGGTCCAGGCAGGGCCCTGTCTCATCTCCCCTCTGCACCTGCTGTCCCTTTATCTGAAACGTGTCTCATCCATCTGCCCGTCGTGGACCTCCCTCAAAATCGACTTCAGCAGCTGTCCCCTGCTCTGAGAAGGTTCTAGAAGTTTCCCGACCTCATCCAATGGATCATAGCCCCCCCTTGAAGCTTTCTGGGTGCCTGCCTTATGCCTTTGTTTGTCCACCCCCACACTGGGTGTGGTTCACACACTTCCATGTCTCTGGACCCCAGGATGCCAGGGACTGTAGCTAATGGTCATGTGTGTATGTGTGTTTTGAGACAGTCTCACTCTGTTGCCCAGGCTAAAGTTCAGTGGTGTGATCTCAGCTCACTGCAACCTCCACCTCCTGGGTTCAAGTGATTCTCCTCCCTCAGCCTCCTAGGTAGCTGGGATTACGGGCATGCACCACCACCCGGCTAATTTTTTGTATTTTTAGTAGAGACAGGGTTTCGCCTTGTTGGTCAGGCTGGTCTCGAACTCCTGACTTCAGGAGATTTGTCTGCCTTGGCCTCCCAATGTGGTGGGATTACAGGCGCAAGCCTTTGTGCCTGGCTGGACTATAGCTAATATTTAGTATGTGTGCTGCTGTGCTGGTCACTGCTCTAGATGATTCCACATGTATTTTCTCATTTACTTCTCAAGGCAGCTCTGTGATCCTGTTTTATAGTGGAGAAACAGGAATATGACAACAAAGCATCTAGGCCAGTGGTTCTCTACTAGGCGTGATTTTGCCCCCATAGGGGACATTTGACAAAATCAAAAGACATTTTTGGTTGTCACAGCTAGGGGCAGGGGTGCTGGTGGGATGAGGCCAGGAATACTGCATGACATCTGTAGTGCACAGGACCGCCCGTCCCACAGCAGAGAACTGGCCTCAGTCCTGAAGACAAGGACCCTGCTGCCTGACCTGCAGCAGGTGGGGTTGGGATTCAAACCTGGGCATTCTGGCTTCTGAGCTGCAGCTGCAGGCCCTCAAAGGTGGAACGGCAGGCCGGGTTTACCAGCTTAGCCAATCCTTCCTCTTGCTTCATTTGTTTAACAGCATTTTGTAAAAGGCACCTTCTGTGCTGGTCGCTGGGTTTAAAGGGGCCGTGTGGGCCGGGCACGGTGGCTCATGCCTATAATCCCAGCACTTTGGAAGGCCGAGGTGGGCAGATCAGGAGATCGAGACCAACTTGGCCAACATGACAAAACCCTGTCTCTGCTAAAAATATGAAAATTAGCTGGGCCTGGCAGCACGTGCCTATAATCCCAGCTACTCTGGAGGCTGAGGCAGGAGTGAGCCGGATCGTGTCATTGCACTCCGGCCTGGTGAAAGAGCCAGACTCCGTCAATCAATCAGTCAATCAAGGGGCATCGTGATGGGTGGTGTGGAGCAGCTGGGAATGGCTTCTCGGCTATTAACCTCGCACCTGAGGGGCTGGGAGAACACGGTTCCTTCCCAACAAGAAGCCTGACCTCATGAAATCAGGACCGGCCTTAGGACATGATTTTGAACCCTATGCTGCTCTTTCGCCTCCTCTCCCTAATTAAACCATCAGGACCACTCACTCCTTGCTAAAATGGGCAGTACTCTCTACTGGTGACCAAGAGCACCAGTGCAGGGCTCAGCTCTCACTTGGCCTTTCCCAGGTATCCGTGACAATCCAGGAGGTAGGACAGTTGTCATCCCGTTCTGTCAACACCCAGGTGCACCCCTGGGTGGGTTTTTTTTCCCTTTTTTCTTTTCTTTCCTTCTTTTTTTTTTTTTTTTGAGACAGAGCCTCAGACTGTTGCACAGACTGGAGTGCGGTGGTTTGGTCTCTGCTCACTGCAACCACCGCCACCCTGGTTCACGTGATTCTCCTGCCTTAGCCTCCCGAGTAGCTGAGATTGCAGGTGCCCATCACCACGCCCAGCTAATTTTTTGCATTTTTTGTAGAGATGAAGTTTCACTATGTTGGTCAGGCTGGTCTCGAACTCCTGACCTTGTGATCCACCTGCCTCAGCCTCCCAAAGTGCTGGGATGACGGGCGTGGGCCACCGCACCCGGCCAAGAGGTGAGTTTCACAGCCGCCCCTAGGAGGTCAGATGCCTTAGATCTCCAGCCTCCAGCCTCTTGCCTCTGATCCCTGGAGGGTGACCCGTACCAGCTCCAGATACTCCCTGCTCCGATCCTGCTTTCTTTCCCTGTCCCTCATCTCAGCCCACAGGCTCACAGACCCAGCCCCACGCTCAGTCTCTCGCCATAGCCTGATGACTCTGCCTCCCCAGCCCAGCTCTTCTCTCTGCTGCCGCCCCATCATGTTATCACCTTGGTGGGGCCTCCTCCCACCCTCCCTGCTGACCCCCTCCTGCCCTGATGATCCCCTCTTCCTGTAGTGCCCAGAATACCTGGTAAAACACAAATTGGTCCTATCAGTGCCGTGTTCAAGCCTTCCTGGGGTGACTGGTGCTGCAGTATAGAGTGCAGTCACTGGATCTGTGGCACTCAGATCTAGCCTCACCCCGGCTCCCCATGCTCAGGTCACTCTGGCCCTCGGGAAGCACGCTGGCTCCCCTCACCATGGCGCTTGTCCCCCCCCAGCACATCTTCCCCAGGTCTTCCTCCCTATCCCCGCTCCTCTGTCCTCCCTGCAGCCCCCACCCTTATGGCGGTGTTGGCTTGTCATCGTCACCTTTCTCCCTCTGCACTAGATGCAGACAGCAGCGCCCTCTGCCCAAGAGCACATGCCCACGGCCCTGTGTGGCACCAGCCTGCAGCAGGCACCATATGCAAATGAGACGGGGCTGGCTGTCTGCCCCTCCATGTAGGCCAGAGAAAATGCCCTCAGGGTCTGCCACTCATTCTGTGCTGTGGTCAGAGTGCCACCTGTGCTGCCTCTGGTACTGAGCTGGAAGGAATAGGACTCTCCAAGAATGTGTTCTTCCCTTCCCTGTCTCCTTTGTCCCTTCCAGGGGACGCCAAGGTACGTCTGACTTTGTCCTGGCCATGTGAGCACTGGCTAAGCTCCTATGAGGGTCTGCCCTTGTGCTGGTCACAGCTGTGAGCCGGAGCGTGGACTCCCGGCCTCTGGCATTCCCAGGATGTGCTTCCCTTTCTCATCTCTCTCCACCCTGTGAGCGGGTGATTTGTCATCACAGTAACGCCTTCATCTTTGCATGGGGCACATTCCTGAGTGGCAGCTCTGATATCACAGGAAGGGCAGGTTTTTCTGCAAGGCTGAATGTCTTGGAAGCAGATGGCAACAAGTCACTTTCACTCACCTCGTGTCTGGGTAAAGGCAGACCCGGGTGCCCCTCCCATGTGTGCCAGTGGGCCGGGGCTGCTTTGTTAGGGTCGAGTTTATTCTTGATCCCCTGCTTTTAGGACCCTGGGGCTGCGAGAATAATCTTCCCCCCAACCCACCTTCCCCGCCCCCCCGCCCCCCGACAGAGTCTCACTCTGTCACCCAGTGCAGTGGCACAATCTTGGCTCACTGCAACCTCTGCCTCCCAGGTTCAAGTAGTTCTGCCTCAGCCTCCCAAGTAGCTGGGATTACAGGTATATGCCACCACACGGAGCTAACTTTTGTATTTTTAGTGGAGACAGGGTTTTACCATGTTGGCCAAGCTGGGCTTGAACTCTTGACCTCCTGATCTGCCCTGCCTCAGCCTCCCAAAGTGCTGGGATTACAGGTGTGAGCCACCCACTGCACCCAGCGGAGACTAGTCTTTTCCAGACTGCTGAGCTCAAAGCCTGCCAGTAGGGGCTTTCCCTGGGCCCTGTGCACCCGTGCCACCTGAATTTCTGGGAGTTTGGGTGCTCCCTAGCTGGGGCCTTAGCTTGCTTTGGGAATCGGTAGGTGAGTAGCCACTTGGCTGCACATCAGTGCTGCTGGCTTTGAGCTCTGTACCAACTCCCTAGGCTGGGACAATCACAGTTATCCTGTGTGAGGGTCCCCTCCATAGGTCAGGATCCCCAACTGTCCCTTCGAGGACCTCATGGGGCCAGGGACGTTCTGTGTAGGCTCAAGGACAGAGAAATTTTTGGAGTAAAAATATCATCTGTGCACTCATGGGAAAAATTTTAAATTCTGGCCCTTCTCCGATTCTGTTGTAAAAATGTGTACATCACTCCAGCTGTGCATTTTATCTTGGGTTCTCATCAGAGTCGTGGGGTTTCCATCTTCATGTGATATGCTCACGCACTCATTGATCGCAACCTGAAAATTCTGTACTTTCAGATAAGGTTCTCGTTCGTGGTGAGCTGTGCCTTCACCTGGCAGAGTGACGTTTGTTCGGCGCAGGGTCGAAGGTGGGCCGGTGCTCACGAGGCTTACGGGATTAGAGCTTCATTCCCAAGTATCCCCAGTAAAGTTGCAGTTAGTCCTGAAACCCGAGAGTTAATTATCATTCAAAATGAAAATCATTACATAACCTATAATTAACATCTCAAATAAAGCAGAAACAGAATCCTTTCTTAGGAAAATGTGGTTTTCAGATGTTCAGGATACTTACTTCAGATTTTCTCTTCTGGGTGCTTCTCAGGTCTCTTGCGTTTGGCTTTTTTTTTTTTTTTTAAGAGACAGAATCTTGCTCTGTCACCCAGGCTGGAGTGCAGTGGCACTTTCTCAGCTCACTGCAACCTTTGCCTCCTGGGTTCAAGCAGTTCTCCTGCCTCAGCCTCCTGAGTAGCTGGGACTACAGGCGCAGGCCACCAGGCCTGGCTAATTATTGTATTTTTAGTAGAGACAGGGTTTCACCATGTTGGCCAGGCTAGTCTCGAACTCCTGACCTCGTGATCCACCAGCCTCAGCCTCCCAAAGTGCTGGGATTACAGGCGTGAGCCACCACACCCGGCTGCATTTGGCTTTTTCTACAGAGTCCAGATTTTGAAATCCACCATGTCTCTGGTACGTTCTTGTAAAGCTGGCGTATTACATCATTTCTAGGCAACTCAGTTCTCTATTAAAATCGTGCTGGGGGATTGAGGTGTGAGTAAATTTAACCAGATGTCTTCTGTTCTCCTCTACGAAATTTCTTACCAGCTTTTGATAAACAGAATTAGTGTCCTGTGAGAGGTGTGCAGGCACAGTCCAGCAGCACTGGGGCTGAGCATGGTCCTCGCACTCGCCCTGCAGTCTTCATCTGGCGTCTGTGAGCTTTCCGAGGCGGCCGTAACTGGTCAGCACAAACTGAGTGGCTGAGGACGACAGAAATCTATTGTCTCAAGCCTGGCACGGCGGCTCACGCCTATAATCCCAGCACTTTGGGTGGATGAGTTGGACGGGTCACTTGAGGTCAGGAGTTCACGACTAGCCTCTGTAATCCCAGCACTTTGGGAGGCTGATGCAGGTAGATCACCTGAGGTCAGGAGTTTGAGACCAGCCGGGCTAACATGATGAAACTCCGTCTCTACTGAAAATACAAAATTAACTGGGCGTGGTGGCAGGTGCCCGTAGTCCCAGCTACTTGGGAGGCTGAGGCAGGAGAATCACTTAAACCCAGGTGGCCTCCAGAAGCTGAGGAAGGCAGAGCAGCAGGCCCTGCCCAGAGCCTCCTGGAGCAGCCCTGCCCACACTCTGACTGCAGGGCTTCTGCCCTCCAGAATAGTAAGAATGAATCCATGCTGCTTAAGCCACTCGCGTGTGGAAATGTTACAGTGGCAAACCCAGGAGGTGGAGGTTGCAGTGAGCCAAGATCGTACCACTATACTCCAGCCTGAGCGACAAAAGTAAATGAAAGTCCATCTCAAAAAAAAAAAAAAAAAAAAAAAAAAAAAAGAGGGGCCGTAACAAGTTGGTGAAACCCGGTGGCTTCTAAAAGCATAAAAGTTATCTGGGTGTGGTGGCGGGCACCTGGAATCCTAGATAATTGGGAGACTGAGGCAGGAGAATCACTTGAATCCAGGAGGTGGAGGTTGCAGTAAGCCAAGATTGCACCACTGCACTCTGTCTGTAATCCCAGCTACTTTGGGAGGCCAAGTCGGGCAGATCATGAGGTCAGGAGAGTGAGACCATCCTGGCCAACATGGCGAAACCCTGACTCTACTAAAATACAAAAAAAAAATTAGCCAGGCATGGTGTCTCCCACCTGTGGTCCCAGCTACTTGGGAGGCTGAGGCAGGAGAATCGCTTGAACACGGGAGGTGGAGGTTGCAGTGAGCTGAGATCGCGCCACTGCACTCCAGCCTGGGAGACAGAGACCCTGTTTCAAAAAAAAAAAAAAAAAAATCTATTGTCTCACTGTTCTGGAGGCCAGAAGTTCAAAACCAAAGTCCCTGCAGGGCTATGCTCTTTCCGAAGGCTTTATAGGAGGATCCTTCCTGGCCTCTTCCAGCTTGTGGGGGCCCCGGGTGGTCTTTGATTGACAGATGCATCACTGCAGTCTCCGCCTCCGTCTTCACACTGCGTTCTTCGTGTGCACGGCTGTCTCTGTCCAGGTTTCTCTCTAATTGTAAGGACACCGGTCACTGGACCAGGGCCCACACTGATGACCTCATCTTAAGTTGATCATATCTACAAAGACCCAATCCAAGTAAGGTCACTTTCAAGGGTCCTGGGAGTTAGGAATTGAGCATATCTTTCTGGGGACACAATTCAGCGTTGGGTGCTCCTCAGCTGGGGAGCTAAGGAGTTTGGGAATCAGGGCCTCTGGCACTTCTACCCGGCCTGCCTGTCACGTGTCGGCTAGGGCCATGGGCCGCTGCGGGGTGGGAGGCAGGTTTCTGTTTGGTGTGTTTACCTTTGCAAACTCTAAGAACAGGAGCAGAGGGTTCCCCACGTCCCACCCGGACAGCTTAGAGGTGGGCGAGCTGAACTGGGTGTAGAATGTGAGTCAGTGAGGAATAAATACCTGCACAGAAATATCTTCCCACAGTTAGAAAAGTGCCTGGAGCCATCCTGGCTTACACAGTGAAACCCCGTCTCTACTGAAAATATGAAAAATTAGCCGGGCGTGGTGGCCGGCGCCTGTAGTCCCAGCTACTCGAGAGGCTGAGACAGGAGAATTCGCTTGAACCCGAGAGGCGGAGGTTGCAATGAGCTGAGATCGCGCCACTGCACTCCAGCCTGGGCGACAGAGCGAGACTCCGTCTCAAAAAAAAAAAAAAGTGGCTGGAAGATGAGCCACGTGCAATGAAAACCTGGCTGTGGTTTAAAGCGCACGTCGTTCCCATGACTTCGCCGTCTGCGCTGTTGAGGGGAGATGAGGCTGCCTGGCCGGGCTGGCTGCAGGCCGTGGGCGTCTGTGTACGCGCTGGAGGGATGCCGCTTCTGCGGAGAGTGCGGGCTCTGTGAGAGCCGGGCTGGGCTTGAGTGTCGAAGGCTCCAGGAAGACTGACCCAGGAGCAGGTGTGCCGGATGAATATCAGTGGGGGAGACCGGGAGGAACAAACGCTGAAAGATGGAAGCATGGGTTCAAACTGTGTCCAGTTACTGGCGGTTAGTACTTGTGCTGCTCTTGAGATGGCTCGGGAGTCTTACTGTACTTGCAGGCAAATTGTACTCGCTCACTCACCCCTGCATGCATCTCCTGTGGCCGCTGGGACATTTCCACGCACGAGGGACCTAACGCAGCATGGATTCGTTCTTGCTGTTCTGGAGGACAGGAGCCTGAGGTCAGGGCCTGCTCCGGGAAGCGGCTGCTGCTCTGCCTCCCCAGCTTCCTCGGCCCCTTGCGCCTGCCTTCCTCACTCCGACCCCTGCTTCCACTACGGCAGCACCTTCTGTCTCTCGCTCTCCCACCTCCCTCTTATAAGGTTCCTGGTGATGACTTTGGGCCACATTGTCCTCCGGGATGACTGCCCCATCTCAAGATCCTCAGTCACCTGCAGAGTCCCGTATGCCATGTGAGGTCACACATCCTTGGCTTTCAGAGATGAGGATGTGGACACCTTTCGAGGTCCGTTATCTTGCTAACCACAACTCTGGCATTCAGTCGGCACCGGGTAAATATTTGTCAAAGGCATGAGTAGCGAGCAGGCTTCACCTTCGGTGCTGTGGTGGGGGCCTGGCCACGACCTGGACCCAGGGCTGCTGGGAGCTGCTGGGAAGTCAGAATTGAGCCTCTGCCCTGAGAGTAGTGACCTAGATGACCTTGGGGGAGAGTGTTCTCTGCTATCCCATCCCTTGCCGGCCACCACTTTCAAGCCTTCTCTGGTGTGGACGGACAAAGCCGCCTCTGTCCTGCTCCTGGGGGCCGGGGGCCAGGTTAATTGCGCACCTAAGGCTTGCCAGGGCTGGGTGTGCTGGGGCTGCACTTATCCGATGGAGCCGGCTGGGCATAATGGGGGTGGGCTTTGTATTCATGAGGGTGGTTCCTTCCCTCCAACTCCAAGTGATGAACTAAGGATTCGTGCTCCTTTGTTCTGGACATTGATCTGTCCCAGGGCACTGTCTGGCCCGGCCCGCAGTGGTGTGACTAGGGGAATTTGAACCGTTGGGGTGCTAAGCAGCCTTTCTCCGTGATGACTGTGGCTTTTGCTAGCATTCCAGCTGAGCCCGGGACGCTGCTGTTCGCAGTCGGCACGGTTTCCCTGTGTGCTCATAACGCGCTGGGCATGCCGCTTCCAGCCCTGCTGTGCACAGCTGCCTGGCTCACCTTCCTCAGTTGTCTTTCCATGTCTAACCGGAGCATGGCCAGACCCTGCCCCACATCCAGGACCCCAGCCTGCCTCCCTCTGAGGCATGGTGGGGCCGGCCCTCTCTCTACCACCAGGAGCCAAGTGCTCAGTGGGGTGCCAGGCTGCGCAGCACCCTCTCCCCTGGGTTCAGGACCTAGGCTCATCCCACCTGCATGTCCCACCAACCCTACCCTCTGTGGACGAGGCTGTTTCCAGGCTGTGCCTACCCCCATGGTCCCTGGAGGAAAGCAACTACCCTCACACCTATAATCCCAGCCCTTTGGGAGGCCGAGGTGGGTGGATCATGAGGCCAGAAGATTGAGATCATCCTGGCCAACATGGTGAAACTCCAGCTCTACTAAAAAAAAAAAAATTAGCTGGGCATAGTGGTGCATGCCTGTAATCCCAGCTACTCGGGAGGCTGAGGCAGGAGAATCGTTTGAACCCAGGAGGTGGAGTTTGCAGTGAGCTGATATTGTGCCACTGCACTCCAGCCTGGCAACAGAGCAAGACTCTGTCTCAAAAAAAAAAAAAAAAAAAAAAAAAGGCAACTACTGAGGCCTGGAGGGCACAGGGGAGCCCTGCCTGCCCCACCGTGGCACTGTCTTCTCAGCATGTGCTGGGCCTGAGGGCAGCATGAAGGCTGTGTTCCCTACCCCAGGACCCAGGAGTGTCGGCTTGGCCCCGGCTGCTCTGGACAGGACCTGCCACCAGTCTGCCTCATCTCGGGTCCTGAAGGCCTCCTGAGCTCCCCCCAGTGTCCTCCTGAAGAGGGCCACGTCCCTGGCCCACCCGCTGGCTTGGAAGGACCCTGGCTTTGTTTTGAGGGGGTTGGAGGTGCGTTGCAGGGGGAGCCAAGATGGGATTCTAAACTCCAGGGTGGTGCTGGGGCCATAGGGACACTCATGGCCAGCTGTGTGTACCCCAGGTGTGATGGTGTCCAGAGCCCTGGGGTTGCCCTCCCCACCAGTCTTGGCAACCAGGACTTTCAGAGTCCACTTGGGCCGGGGAGACGCTGTGTTCCTTTGGCATACCAGGTCCTCATGCCGACATCTTCCAGGTGCTACAAAAGCCCGGGGAATAAGGGGTGTTGGATCTCCGGTGGCTCCAGGTCTGTGTGGGCTCAGGGAGATACTGGGAGGTTTCAGGGTGCTGCTTCCTCAGGGGATTGACCCAGAAAAGGGTTCCTGCTGACTCTGGCTGGTTTCCTCTGTGTGTTCTGGGCCTCGTTCTGTAGGACTGCTGTGCATCAACCACAAACCAGGGCACTGAAAACAGCAGCCATGCCTTCCCTCAGTTCTGCAGCTGGAAGGCCAAAATTGAGGTGTCTCCAGGGCTGGCCTCGCTTCCCGGAGGCTCTGGGAGGAGCCCCCCTGCCTCCCTGGTGCCCGGAGGCTGCAGGCCTTGGCTTGTGGCAGCCTGGCGCCAGGCTCCGCCTCCCTCTGCACGGCCTTTCTTCTTGTTTTTAATCTCCCTCTGCACTCATTTTACACGAATTCATGTTGTGATTGCACGGAGCCCACCTGCTCATCGGATCGCCTCATCTCAAGATTCTTAACTTCATCGTCAAGGGCTGCTCATGCAGAGAAGACCAGCCCTGGACAAGCACGGCTTCTGCAGTGCCAGGCACTTTCGCCATATAAGTAAAATTCCCTCTTTTGTCATATAAAGTAACATTCCCGGGGTGTGGGAATTACGATGTGGACACATCCTGTTGGGGGCCACCATGTAGCTCCACCACAGGGTGGGTTATTTGCTGGTCTTGCCCCATCACCTGTGTCATGGAGAGGGAGGTTGTAGGGAGCCCCTCCTCTGAAAGGCCATGTCCGCGAGTGTGATTCCAGGCTGGGGTCGCCTGGGCCTGCTGGGCCTGTGCGTTGCTGGAGCCCTCGGCTTGGAGCTGCTGCAGGCGCCGGGAGGCAGTGAGATGTGCACCCATCCTTCAGGTTCAGCAGGGTTTCCAGCCCCCGGCATGTAGGTGACTCCTGTAAGAGTCCCTGCAAACCAGTGGATCAGTGGGAATCATTTTTCTTTGCTGCTGGAATGCGTTTATATTTTTTTTTAATGGGTGTTTGTGGAGATCTGAGAATTTGCTTCAAAGACGCAAATGAAGTCATGCAGAGAAGGCCAGCCCTGGACGAGCCGCTTCTGCAGCGCCGGGCTCACTGGGCCTCCCCCTTCCCAGCTCCCTCCTTGGGGAGTGGGGGTCTAGGCCTTCCCACTGAGGCCTTTCCTGGTAGCCTTGCCAGGTGGGGCGGGGCTGGGCTGCCTGTAGGTGTGACTCAGGAGGGATTCCAGGGGCTGAGGAAGTCACCCGGAGGTGAGAAAGTCAAACAAAGCGTGAAATCCAGGGGCAGGCGTGGGTGCTCACAGACAGTGGTTCCAGCAGTTCCCCATGGGAGTTGAGGAGGTGGGAAGGGCTTGGGGCAGGGAGGCGTGAACAGAGTGGGCCTCCAGTCCCAGGAAGGCAGTGAGGAACAGGGACTGTAATAGTAACCTCGCTCTTGTGCAGTCGCGTCGCTCACAGCTGTTCCAAATGAGCTCTTCTGCCCACACCAGCCTGTTAGTGCTGGGGAATGCTCCCGGCTAAGACAGACAGAAACCCCTGCCTCAGGGGATGGATTTACAGCTGGGGAAACTGGGCACCAGCCAGGATCTTGCTCAGGAAACCTCTGTCTTGACAGCGGTGCTGTGGGGGTTTGGAACGGGGTACTGAGGCCCCTGCAATCCTGCCCCCCTGGGTGGCCCCTCCTATAGGGACATTTCGGAGGGGGCACCTGTCCAGGGGAGACAGTGAGGTGGACTCATTCTCTGGACCCACTAAGGTGGATGTGGACTTAATTCCACGCCCACCCGTGCAGCTGTGTGAGCTAGCACAAGTTACTGCTCTCTCTGAGCCGTCATGCACTCGTCTGACCAGCCAGGTGCTGAGGCCGGCCTCGTGGGGAAGGTCAGGTTGATGACGATGCGCACCTCTGGAGAAGGTTGCTGGGAGAGTGCTTCTCATGTCCTCGTCCCCAAATGTGGACCTGGGGATAGCCAGGGTCAGAGAGCGCCATGTGGCCCTGCCCTTTCTGTCTGTCCCTCCGTCTCTCTGTCAGCCTGCCCAGCAGGACCAGCTTGGTAGCATGTCGCCCTCTGCAGCTCTGTGGCTGGGGCCTCTGCTGGGCTGGCTTCTTCCTGGGGCTGCTTACCACAGGGGTTCTGTGGTCCCCAGGAAGAGGCAGGTGCTAAGTGGCCGTGGACTTCTGGACCTGTTACCCAGGCTGCAGCCTCCTGGGTTTCTCTGTGCAGCTCCTGTGCCCGGTGGGGCCTTGCTGGTGTGGGACTGTCCTGTTGTGGAACAGGAAAGGGCTGCTCTGTGATGGGAACTGCTGTGCGTGCATGTGGGTGTGCATGTGTGTGTGAGCACATGAGCCGTGTATGTGTGTGTGGGGGTGTGCATGCGAGTGTGTGTGTGAGCACGAGCCACGTATGTTGGAGGCTAGAGGTACTTTCTCAGGTTTGCTTGGAATCTGGTGGGGTGTAGAGGGCTTGGCCAGGAGCCCCAGAGGTGCCCACCCTCTCTGATCCTGACCGGACTTTGATGGCTGCCTTGTCTGAATTCTGCAGCCTGACCATCCTCTTCCCTTAGCCTCAATGCCAGCACCCCTTCAAAGCTTCCCCCTCCACTTTTCTATCTATTGTAAGACTCTTCATGTATTTTTGTTTTTTTCTAAACATCTGACATTTTTATCTAGATGGAAACTCCCTGAGGGCAGGGATCTGTTTTGTTCGCTCTTACAACCCCAGTGCCTAAAGGTGGCCCAGGCCAGGTAGGTTTATAGATGGATAAGTGGGTGGAAGGATGGGTGGGCAGGTGACTGCAGATGAGTGGGTGGAAGGATGGATAGATGGATGAATGATGGATCGTTGGATGGGTGGGTTGATGCATGAGGGGTTAGATGGATGGAGGTGTGATGGGTGGGTGATGGACGCTGGGTGGGTGGGTGGATGAACAGTGGATCGTTGGATGGATTCGTGGGTGAGTAAATGGATGGATGGAAAGGTGGAGGGTGGGTGACTGAGTGACTGGGTGGGTAGATGGAAGGATGGGTAGATGAGTGAATGGAAGAACAGATGGGCAAATCCATGCAGTGTTTTATAATTTCCAACATACCCTTTTCTTCTTAGAAACGCTGTAACGTTCTTTGCCTCCTGCCTTTGTGCTTTGTCTGGTGGTGAAGTTCCTGACGTGAGCCACACTGCTGGGTTGTGTCTCAAGACTGTGCCTTCCGCGTGCTCACATCCAGTGTTAGGATTGAGCTCTTTGATGGGGCTTTGGGTTGGCTTCAGGTTTTGTGCATTTGCGTGAAACGACCAGACTTTGAAATTGTGCCGTGTTCCTGTTGCCGGCCCTTCCGCTCACTCCTTGTTGTCTCTTCTTCTATTTCCCGTTGATCTTTAATTCTGCATAAACTGGGGCTTCAAAGTGCTTGAGTTTTACCATGGCGGCCTTTGGAAATTCTAGTTTTTCTGGTTCAAAGCCCTTAGCTGTTTCTTAGGACCAGAAAGGAATTGTCTTTTTATTTATTTAAGAACCTAAGTGGTCAATCTTTACACGCCCAATCCCCTCCTGGGGCACGTTCCCAGCCCTCCCCCAGGCCCTGAGGTTCTCTGCCTGTGTGCCCCTCTCTGGGTGCACCCTGGGACCCTCTCTTCTCCCGGTTCCTGGAGCAGCCCCCCAGGGCAGGTTCTGGAGCTCTTGAGCCAGGGGTTCATCTCGGCCCCCGCCTCCATGCCCTCTGTCTTCCCTGGGCCTGTGCCTGGCCTCCTGCCAGAGCCTCTGTGTAATGACTTGGAGGCCCTCTGGACACCCCGTTTCTTGTTCACAGACCAGGGGCACACCCAGCATCCGGCCCTGCCTGCGGCAGGTGAGCTGTTTGCCAAAGCCCTGTGAAGCTAGGGCTTTTATGGGAGCCCCTCAGGCTGAGCGTTGGTGGCTCTGGTGCTGGGGTCTCTGGGCAGGCAGGGCAGTGCAGCAGCCCCAAGCCTGGTGTGGGACAGGCGCCCAGTGGTGGGGAAGGTGCATGAGGCCATGAGAGCTGGAGGGGCCTTGGCTCCTGGGAGCTTTTATTTTGCAGTTAAGAATGCTCTTCTGGCCTGTAGTTCCAGCACTTTGGGAGGCCAAGGGAGGCAGATCACCTGACGTCAGAAGTTTGAGACCAGCCTGGCCAACATGGTGAAACTCTGTCCTACTAAAAATACAAAAATTAGCCAGGTGTGGTGGTGGGCACCTGTAATCCCAGCTACTCAGGAGGCTGAGGCAGGAGAATCGCTTGAACATGGGAAGCAGAGGTTGTGATGAGCCGAGATTGTGCCATTGCACTCCAGCCTGGGTGACAGAGTAAGACTTCATCTCTATTGAAAAAAAGAATGTTTTTCTGTATGGGGCTCCACATCTGCAGCCATAACCAGGAAGCTGAGCCCTTCGTGCCTCCTATGGGGAGAGGGGGAGCTTGTGGGGGGCCGCATGTGTGACTGAAGCACAGCAATCGGTTTGCCCAGGTAGACTCTATCTTTGGTGTGGGAGGTGAGGCTGCCATGGGAATGGGGTGTGCAGAGTTCGGGGGAATTCTCCCCAGCTTTGAATGACTCGGCAAGCCTTTGACTCCAGGCAGAATCCTAGGGTGTCAAGGGAACACGAAATTTATTTTGAATGAGAATTCTTAGGAAAGGAAAGACAAAGTTAAATCCTGATAGTGTGCATATCTGAGAACAGTTATTTTTTTAAGAGTGTGTCTTATAAAAGCCATGTTAGAAAATACGCAGAGCTAAAAGACACAGAGCTCACTAAATTTGACCCGAATTATTTACCTTTACATGATTTTTAGTGTTAAAAACGATCATATCCCATCTGTCTTCAACTGAGGGGTGGTCGGAGGTTTACAAATGCAGCCAATTCAGGATTCCCCCTGAGGATTGGTGGGGAGCAGCACCTCCAGATGCTTTGTTTAAACAGCACTGTAATCCCTCGTGCTAACAGCCAGCCCCTCCAGCTGCCTGTGAACAGTACTGTGTGCCACTCATGCTTTCCTTAACTTTGTCTTCTGAGCAATGCTGTGCTGCGAATGCTTAACCACCAACCCCGGGGGGGATTCGTTGTAAACGCTCTCACTATGGCTGGAGGTGCTGGGAGTCAGCCCTAAGGAACCCAGAGACAGGGCCTTCCCAGGCTGGTCCAGTTCATCCAAAATCTAGTGGCTCACAGTTCTTGTGGCCCTTTATTTGAAAAAAAAAAAAAAGATGTTTTAACCATAAAATTAATTTATTACATCAACACCTTTCCTGCACTATTTGAATCAAATACATGAATTATGTGGGTTTTGTGACTTCATGGGTTAAGTGCAAGCATTAATCATTGGCTTGGAACTGGGGAAATCTTGGCATTTTATGACTTCATTTCACTTTCAAGCGTTTGACAGTACCTGCTGCGGAGGGGACTCGGCTTTCCCCAGGTGAGCCTCCCTTCCAGGTGCTCAGCGTATGCCCTGCACACACCAGACATGTATCGGGCACTCACTATGTGCCTGCCAGCCTTGGACTGGCCTCCAAACAGACCCTGTCACTGCCCGCACAGAGCTGGGGAGAGAAACACGCGAGGGAACGGTCACACAGGCAGGGCTGGACATGGAGCTGGTAGGGCACTTGCTGGAGAGGAGAGATTGGGGGTCCATGAGAGCCCCCAAGGGTGCCCTGAGCAGGCAGGCGGGCTGAGCTTCCCGAGAGGGGAGTGCCCGAGGCAGAGGACAGGCACGGTGAGGGACTCGGGTGGCCTCTAGGCACTGGAAAGCCATGTGCAGAGACCAGGAGAGAGGACGTCTCTCACTGGGTGACAAAGGTGACCACCTGCAGAGTACGCACAGGGCCATGAGTAGTGACCTAGGAGGAGGGAGACAGCGGGGCCGGCACAGGCCAGTGAGTGTGGTGTGGAGGGGTCTGGGCACCTGGCTGGGGGCTGGGCCCTGGGAGCCACAGGCTGGGGCCTTTATGGAGCAGTGGGATTCTAGCCAGTGGGACTGACACGTGGTGAGGCTGGTGATGTGGAGCACTCTGCCGTTGTGATGGAAGGGACATATAGGTCTGGAGACTGTGGGTGGGCACAGGGGCCGTGAGGCGAGGGGGCTGGTGGCTGTGCAGGGGCTGCTGGAGGCAGGAGGGGCTGCAGTGGGGGCGCCATCTCTCCCTGGCTGGTTGGGGGAGGATGAGCTGTTAAAGACTGGGAGCATCGTCTCCTGCAAGCAGGGAGAGCAGTGCCCAGAGAGTCCTGGACGCTTCCACCTCAGAAGCATCTGCCGGAAAGGCTCCGCCAGCCAGGCGCTGCTGCTCTCAGGGCACCGGGCTTGCAGAGGCCAGAATGTACTTGATTGCAGGACAAACATGGGGAGCCGCTGGAGTGGATTCAATAGTAGCTCCCAAAATCTGTGTCCACGCAGAATCTCATCATGGGACCTCAGTTGGAAATAGGGTTTTTCCAGATGTAATTAGTTTGGGTCCTTGAGATAAGTCATGGTGGGTTTAGGGTGGACTCTAAATCCAATGACGGGTGTCTTTATTTTATCTTTTCTTTTTTTGATACAGAGTCTTGCTCTGTCACCCGGGCTGGAATGTAATGGCGCAATTTTTGGCTCACCACAGCCTCCACCCTGTGGGTTCAAGAGATTCTCCTGCCTCAGCCTCCCAAGTAGCTGGGACTAGAGGCATGCGTCACCACACCTGGCTAATTTTTTATATCTTTAGTAGAGATGGGGTTTTGCCATGTTGGCCAGGCTGGTCTCGAACTCCTGACCTCAGGTGATCTGCCTGCCTCTGCCTCCCAAAAGTGCTGGGATTACAGGCATGAGCCAGCATGCCCAGCCTTAGTTTTTATTTTTGAGATGGAGTTTCGCTCTTGTCACCCAGGTTGGACTGTAGTGGCACAATCTTGGCTCACTGCAACCTCCACCTTGCGGGTTTAAAGGATTCTCCTGCTTCAGCCTCCCAGGTAGCTGAGATTACAGGTGCTCTCTACCACGCCCAGTTAATTCTTGTCATAGAGATGGGGCTTTACCACGTTGACCAGGCTAGTGAACTCCTGAGCTCAGGTGATCCACCGGCCTCAGCCTCCCAAAGTGCTGGTATTACAGGCATGAGCCACTGCACCCGGCCTGGTGTCTTCAATAAGAGGAAGGAGAGTGAGATTTGATGGCCCTGTGAGAACAGAGCAGAGATTGGAGCGTTGCAGCCACAAGCCAGGGACGCCAGGAGCCACCAGAAGCTGGGAGAGGCAGGAGGGACTCACCCTGCAGCCTCCAGAGGGAGCTGGGCCCTGCTGATACCTTGATTTCTAGATCCTGGCCTGTGCACTGTGAGGATGGATTTCTGTAGTTATAAGCCTCCAGTTTGGGGTCATCTGTTACAGCAGCCACGGGAAACGCATGCAGCTACTTTCTGAAAATGAAAACAAACAAAAAACTAAGCAAACACAATTTCTCATTAAAAAAGCAAACCAAACCAACAACTCCATGGAGATTAGTTTCATTTGCAACATACTGAAAGGAGCAAGACCTTTCAAGCGAGGGACTAACTTCTGTGCTTGGGTTCTCACGGCGTTAGCAGCTGCCTGTTGATCTCCAGTCCCTGCACAGGCGCCTCCCTCGGGAGCGGGGAGAGGAGCAGGACAAGTTTGTGTCTGTCATCCTCCCTTTCACGGGGCAGCCTGAGGACGCTGGGGTCCACTGGAAATTAAATTTGGAAGCAAGAATGGCTGGGCGCAGTGGCTCAAACCTGTAATCCCAGCACTTTGGGAGGCTGAGGTGGGCAGATCACGAGGTCAAGAGATCGAGACCATCCTGGCCAACATGGTGAAACCCCGTCTCTACTAAAAATACAAAAATTAGCTGAGCATGGTGGCGCATGCCTATAATCCCAGCTACTCGGGAGGCTGAGGCAGGAGAATCACTTGAACCTGGCAGGCGGAGGTTGCAGTGAGCCGAGATCATACCATTGCACTCCAGCCTGGGCAACAGAGCAAGACTCTGTCTCAAAAAAAAAAAAAAAAAAAGGAAGCAGGTATGCCACCGTGCAAGTTCAAATTTAAACCTTCCAGATTAAGACAAAGCGCTGTCTTCCCTCAGGGCTGGGCTGCCTTTCCCTGGCCTTTTAGAGGAAATCCCAGGCTACAGGTGAGAAGCTGAGTCTTCCAGCCCTCGGATGAGGGGAGTGTGAGTTGTGACCGAGGGCAGGTGGGACCGGGAAGCTGAGTGGGGGTCGAGGGCCTGGGCTTCACTTTCCTCTGGGAGAGCTTGAGCCCCAGGCCCAGCCTGAGTTCTTAGTACCTGGAACAGGCAGAGGCGGGTGTGGGAAGGGCAGGGCTGGGCCCCACCGGCCCCTTTGTTTGCCGTCCCGGTTGGGTGAGTACACCCATCCTCTCACGGTGGCTTTGTTATTCCAGAGTGTGCTGTGCTTGGCCACTGGCTGGAACTTGGAAAGCAAACACTCCCAAATGTCACATATTTTAAAAGTAGAAACCAAGATAATTTGAAGTGTGCAAGGGAGGAGAAATATACCTTAAGCTTCACACCTCCCGTGAACGCACAGGATTTATAAAGGCCAACCGCCCACCTGGACAGGCGGCCATGAGCCCTGGCTTGCACACGTGAGTGAATGGGCAGGTGGGTGTGCAAGTATGCACCTGTGTATGACAGGATGTGAGGTGCACGTGAGGGTGTGTCAGCCTGTGTGTATGTGTGAGCACCTGTGTGAACAGATGTTGTACTGGAGTGAGCATAGAAAGTTAACACCAAGACAAAAGTACGCCAAATGATACGGATACGTGTGTACATGTGGGGGACATTGTGAGTGTGCATGTGTGAATAAGGTCAGGAGTTCGAGACCAGCCTGACCAACGTGGAGAAACCCCGTTTCTACTAAAAATACAAAATTAGCCGGGCGTGGTGGCGCATGCCTGTAATTCCAGCTACTCGGGAGGCCGAGGCAGGAGAATCGCTTGAACTCAGGAGGCGGAGGTTGCGCCATTGCACTCCAGCCTGGAAAATAAGAGCGAAACTCCGTCTCAAAAAAAAAAAAAAGCATTGTGCAAATGTGTATGCAAGCGTGTGTGTGCACAGAGCCTGCCTGCAGGGTGGCGGGGTGTGGCACCTGTGGTGGGCTAACCCCCAGTAGTGGGGAGTGGTGGGAGGTTAGCCTCCACAGGTGATGGGAGCCTGGACGAGGGTCTAGGGCTGCCTCCTCTCCGGCTGCTTTAACTCTGAGTGGGGTGGGAAGCCTCTCTCTTCCCATTTCCCTGGGGACAGCCTCTGCCAGTGCAGAACAGGTGGGTGGGATCCTGCCCTGACTCCTGGGGTGGAGGAGAAAGCACCCCCTGGCCTATGCCTGGCTCTGACCTGGGCGTCAGCTCTGGTGCCTGCAGGCCCTCGGGGTTACTGGTGTGGAGTCTGTGCAGGGTCATGAAATTCAGCAAAAGGTCAGTGATTTCAGTCCTGCTCGTTTTTGAGAGGGCTCCTGTACTGGAGTCTGGAGGCACCTTGGCTTAGCCAGTTACCCGTTATTAGGTGTTGCAGCCTGGTCTTGAAGACAGGGAGGTGCCTGGGGGAAGCAGAGGGAGAACTGGATTCTTCAGAAGCACCATTCACTTCTGAGGACTGTTACCCTCATTAGAAATCAGCTTCATTTGTTCCTCAAAAGCTCATTCAAAGCATTCCCTTGGGGGATTGCTTTCCTAAAACTATCGATTGAGCTCACTGAAATCAGCAGTGGTTGAGGTTGGCCTCCCTGAGAAACAGGCTCCAGGCCCCAGCTTAGGAGGCAGCAGCTGTGGGGGGTTTCAGGAGATAGCGTGGGCCCAGGCTGGGCCTGGGCAGAGGGGAGGCCGGCTGCCCGGCAGGTATACCAGGCCATGAGCACCCCACGGTGTGCTGCAGAGCTGGGACAGCCTCTCAGGGGTGGCCTGCGTGGGGCCGTCTGATGGTCGCTGTGTCCACGCTGCCCATCGCTGGATGGGGGCCGCCCCAGTGAGGGCGGTGGAACTGGGCCACGAGGTAGAATCTGAGCGCAGGGTCTCAGCTGGGAGCCATCAGCAATCCACACCCCAGAGCCCAGTCTTGGAGGGGAATGGTGGGGGATGTACCTCAGCAGGCACCCTTGATAGCACCTGGTTCCTTTTTTAGTTTTAAAAGTGGGTATTAAAGTTTAATGTTCAGTGTCTAGTCTTTTCAATTTGCCAGTTGTCTCATGCATACCTGCTGTGGACAGAATTGTGCCCTCACAAATGTCTACATTGAAGCCCTGCCTCCCATCAATATGACTGTATCTGGAGATGGGCCCTTTAGGAGGTACTTAGGTTTAGATGAGTTCTGCCAAGGAAGGTGGCTCCCTCAAGACCAGGAGTTTGAGACCAGCCTGACCAACATGGGAAAACCCCATCTCTACTAAAAATAAAAAATTAGCTGGATGTGGTGGCGTGCACCTATAATCCCGGCTACTTGGGAGGCTGAGGCAGGAGAATCACTTGAACCCAGGAGGGAGAGGTTGCAGTGAGCTGAGATTGTGCCACTGCACTCCAGCCTGGGCAAAAGAGTAAGACTCTGTCTCAAAAAGACCCAAAAAAGTCACTTGTGGGCTGGGTAGTGGCTCACGCCTGTAGTCCCAGCATTTTGGGAGGCCCTGGCAGGTGGATCATTTAAGGCCAGGAGTTTGAGACCAGCCTGGCCAACATGGTGAAAACTGTCTCTACTAAAAATAGAAAAATTAGCTGGCATGGTGGCTAATGGATTGGATGAGGGAGGTGGGGATTGCAGTGAACTGGGATCACACCACTGCACTCCAGCCTGGGTGACAGAGTGAGACTCTGTCTCCAAAAAAAAGTGTCACTCGTGTGTGACCTCTGACTCAGCAGTGTTAGAGATTTTCTCCAGAGAGTCTTAAAGCACTCCAGGGTTTCTATAGGAGAATGTTTACTGAAAAGTCACTCGCCGTAAAAGAATTGTAAATGGCCCACATGCCCATGGATTGGATGTGAGCGATGTATGTTTAGACGTGGTCCTCTGATGGAATACTGGAATTTGAGATGGAGTTTTGCTTTGTTACCCAAGCTGGAGTGCAGTGGTGCGATCTCAGCTCACTGCAGCCTCCGCCTCCTGGGTTCCGGCGATTCTTCTGCCTCAGCCTCCCAGGTAGCTGGGATTACAGGCACACGCCACACCACCTGACTAACTTTGTATTTTTAGTAGAGAAAGATTTCCCCATGTTGGCCAGGCTGGTCTCAAACTCCTGATCTCAGGTGATCCATCCGCCTTGGCCTCCCAAAGTGCTGGGATTATAGGCATGAGCCAGGGCACCTGGCCCACGCCATACTTTTTGCACTGTGTTTTTTTGTTTGTTTAATATGTGAACGTAATATTTTTTAAAATGCATTCATTTAAAATTCCGTAACTGTGAGAGAATGTTGCTGGAAATTTTCTGGTCGTTGGAAGCCCCTGAAGGTCTGAGAGGAGACTCCGGCCAGTGTTCACCACACAAGCCAGAGGAGGCAGCATGGGTTGCAGGCCACCATCCCCATCTGGGGGTGGGAGTGTCACCGGCCACACCCCTGGCTGCGGGAGGATGCAGCGGCCAGTCCAGGAACAACTGGCTGGAAGCATGGCGAACATGAGACCCTCCTAGCAGATGAGGTTCTGAGCACTCCTGGTCTGAGGGCCGATGGGGAGGGGGCAAAGGCAATGTGCTCTGGGCCGCCCGGCTGGTTTCTCCAGGAAAGCTTCCAGAACCTTTCTGTCACAGAGGAGTTTAAACTCTGGGGAGGACATCAGAGCAGGGTGGTGCCTGCCCTTCAGGAGCTCACAGGCTGGTGGGCGAGACGGGCAAGATTAGAACCGAGTTGGAATCCAGGGGTGACCAGACAGTGCGAGGGGTCTGCGTGTGGGGTGGGAGGGCGGGCGGCAAGCAGGGCAGGCGGCCTACTCAGAAGTGGCCTTTGGGCCATGTGATGGCGGCATGCTCCGAATCTCTGACGAGGCTCCCTGCATTCTGCCATCACACGGGCACAGGCGTGGGGAGGGGCGTGAGGCCCTCTTGTCTGTTTCTGGTGCGCCCCTCAGAAGAGTCTAGCTCAGCCTGCAGGGTGCTCAGAATGGGGTTAGAGGCTGGGAAGGGCTCATTGCTGCATTTTCTTTGACCCCAGGGAGTGCTTTTTGGACCCCCCTCCCCATCGGCCACCACCCTTGGCTCGCCCACCGGAAGCTGGGTGCAGCCATCTCTGGCACAGCTCTGGGCAAGTCCCCAAGAGCTGGGGGGTTTCTGTTCATGTCACAGCCCTGACCTGGAGTCAGTCGGGTTTTCTTTCAGCAGCTGACTCTGTGGCTGGGGTGTGCCCGGGGTCCTCGAGGGGCCGGTGGGCTCTTCCCTGGCTGCTCGGTAACCTCCTCTCTGGCGTCTTCCTCTCACCCCCTAGGAGAGCACTGCGAGGTGGATGCCCGCTCAGGCCGCTGTGCCAATGGGGTGTGCAAGAACGGGGGCACCTGTGTGAACCTGCTCATCGGCGGCTTCCACTGCGTGTGCCCCCCCGGCGAGTACGAGAGGCCCTACTGCGAGGTCACCACCAGGAGCTTCCCGCCCCGGTCCTTTGTCACCTTCCGGGGCCTGAGACAGCGCTTCCACTTCACCGTCTCCCTCACGTGAGTGTGCCTCCCGCTGCGTCACACGGGTCCCTTTAGGAAAGGGGCGAGCTGTCTCCATGCTCCCGTCCTTCTAGATAGTGAAGTCTGTGTCCTCCACGTGTGGCCTTTGACAGTTGAGTAGCTCCAGGCCAAGCACGGTGGCTCACGCGTGTCATCCCAGCAGTTTAGGCGGGTGGATCACCTGAGGTCAGGAGTTCGAGACCAGCCTGAAACTTCCATCTCTACTAAAAATACAAAATTAGGCCAGGCATGGTGGCTCATGCCTATAATCCCAGCACTTTGGGAGGCCAAGGAGGGGTGGATCTCAAACCAGATTGTGAGTTGGAGACCAGCCTGGCTAACGTGGTGAAACTCCGTCTCTACCAAAAATAAAAAATTAGCCGGGTGTGATGGCACGCGCCCATAGTCCCAGCTACTCAGGAGGTTGAGGCAGGTGAGTTGCTTGAACTTTGGAGGTGGAGGTTGCAGTAAGGTGAGATTGTGCCATTGTACTCCAGCCTGGGCAACAGAGTGAGACTCTGTCTCAAAAATAAATAAATAAATAAATAAATAAATAAATAAATAAATAAAATACAAAATTAGCCAGGTGTGGTGGCGCATGCCTGTAATCCCAGCTCCTTGGGAGGTGGAGGCAGGAGAATCGCTTGAACCAGGAGGGTAGGGGTGGCAGTGAGCCGAAATCGCACCATCGCACTCCAGCCTGGGCAACAAGAGCAAAACCTCTTCTCTGGCGTGGTGGTGGGTGCCTGTAATCCTAGCTACTCGGGAGGCTGAGGCGAAGGTTGCAGTGAGCCGAGATCACGCCACTGCACTCCAGCCTGCTGACAGAGTAAGACTCTGTCTCAAAAAAAAAAAAAAAAAAAAAAGTTAAAAAATTTATATAAAATAGCTTTTCATATTGTGGGGGTGCATGTGATATTTTGATAACCTTCTACAATATGTAGTGATTAAATCAGGGTAATTGGAAATTCATTACCTCAACATTTCTGTTTTCTTTGTATTCGTAACATTGCAATTTTTTTATTCTAGTTTTCTGGAAATATGCAATAAATTATTGTTAACTCTATGTTCCCAACCATGCTATTGAATACTAGAACGTATTCCTAGCCAGGCGCAGTGGCTCACACCTGTGATCCCAGCACTTTAGGAGGCCGAGGCGGGTAGATCACCTTAGGTTGGGAGTTAAAGACCAGCCTGGCCAACATGGTGAAATTCTGTCTCTACTAAAAGTTCAAAATTTAGCTGGCTGTGGTGGTGGGCACCTGTAATCCCAGCTACTCAGGAGGCTGAGAGAAGAGAGTCGCTTGAACCCAGAAGGTGGAGGTTGCAGTGAGCCGAGATCATGCCACTGCATTCCAACCTGGGCGACAGAGACTCTGTCTCAAAACAGCAACAACAAAATAAATTTATTTCTACTGTCTCTTTGTTTGTACCCCTTAACCCACTTCTCTTAAGCTCTTCCCTGCACCCTCCCCACCTTCTCCACCTCCAACAATGTTTAATTAAATGTGTGCCCAAGAGAATGCTATGCTGCTGCTTGTCAGATTTTGTATTTGTGAGATTATTGCACTGGACAGCAATTTATGAACTATATGTGACGGTGGCTGAACAATCAGAGCTGATGCTCAATCACTGAGGGTTTTGTAGGGAATGCCTTTAAAAGCAAAATCATAAGATGCCTCCCAAGCTTCCAGGGCAGTTACACTTAAGGAGTGGTGGGGCTGCGGGCGGGGCCCTCTTGAGCTTCTGAGAGCCACTGCGAGGGGCCGGGTTTGGGGGCGCCTCGCTGCTTTTGTTTCAGGTGGGTTCTTTCACGGCCCCTTCTCGTCTTTCTAGTTTCTCTTTGCCAAGTGCCCAGGCTCCCAAGTGGGCTCCGGGCTCCGGGCTCTGGGCTCCGTTCCCAGCTGCCTATCATCCCCCCAGCTCTTTGTTCTTTCCTCTTCCTTCCCCTGGGCCCCCTCTCTGGGCCTTGGTTTCTGTTTTCTGGCCTTTCCTCTTTCTGCTTGCATTTTTCTCATCTTTATTTCTCCATCCCCAGCGGTGGAGGGTGCTTGCCGGGGGAGCTGTGCAGGGCTGTTTGACGCTGATCCCGCCCACCAGCCCCCACCTGGGTCCAAAGGGAACCTCACAGAAGTGAAACCTACCAAAGGGAATCAGGCGTGACCCAGGGGCTGGGTCTTGGGAAACAAGCCTGCATTGAGTTGGTCCCAGTCTTCATAAAGATCTCTTCTCCCGGCCAGCGCAGTGGCTCACGCCTGTAATCTCAACACTTTGGGAGGCCCAGGTGGGTGGATCACCTGAGGTCAGGAGTTCGAGACTAGCCTGACCAACGTGAAGAAACCATGTCTCTACTGAAAATACAAAAATTATCCAGGTGTGGTGGTACATGTCTGTAATCCCAGCTACTCAGTAGGCTGAGGCAGGAGAATCGCTTGAACCCGGGAGGTGGAGGTTGCAGTGAGCTGATATGGCGCCATTGCACTCCAGCCCGGGCAACACAGCAAGACTCATGTCTCCAAAAAAAAAAAAAAAAAAACTCTTTTCCCTGATGATTCCATGCTCAAGCATCCAGTGTGCTGTGCCGGTGTGTCTTCTTTAGTGTTTGTCATCAGTTCTTGCTGGGATTCTAGAGGGGGTTCGAGGGACAGTTGGGAACCATCAAATTTTGTTTTGTTTTTTTTTGAGACGGAGTCTCTCTCTGTCACCTAGGCTAGAGTGCAGTGGCGGTGTGATCTCAGCTCACTGCAACCTCCAACTCCTGGGTTCAAGCAATTCTTGTGCCTCAGCCTCCCAAGTAGCTGGGATTACAGGTGCGGGCCACCACACCCGGCTAATTTTTTTGTGTATCTTTAGTAGAGATGGGGTTTCACCATGTTGGCCAGGCTGATCTCGAACTCCTAACTTAAGGTGATCCACCTGCCTTGGCCTCCCACAGTGCTGGGATTACAGGCATGAGCCACTGTGCCAAGCATTTTAACTCAAGAAAAAGGCTGAGGTCAGATGTTCAAGGCTAGCTCAGGCCAACTCCTGCTGCAGGAAAATGGATGAACCAACCTTAAGTCAAAAGGAGTTCCTGCTGCTGATCTCGGTTGGTGGAGACACCCAGCTAGCTCAGGAACCAGTCCCAAGCTCACTCAGGAGGTTTGCCAGATTCTCTAAAAGCAGGGAGGTAAGGGTGGTATTGTGGTTATTTGGATCTGAAGACCCCCTGCCTGGGCCCCTGGGTGGGCGAAGGATTTCTGAGAATGTGATGATCTCCTGCTGGAGCTGGTAGCTTTTTGCTCTGCGTGTTCTAAGTTCTGACGGGCCTGTTCATATTCAGGCAGCTGTTCATTCATGCCCCATCCTTTCTTTTTAATTAATTAATTTATTTTTGAGACAAGTCTCCCTCTGTCACCCAGGCTGGAGTGCAGTGGCGCGATCTTGGCTCACTGCAACCTCCACTTCCCGGGTTCAAGTGATTCTCCTGCCTCAGACTCCCGAGTAGATGGCATTACAGGCACCCGCCACCATGCCTGGCTACTTTTTGTATTTTTAGTAGAGACAGAGACAGGGTTTCACCATGTTGGTCAGGTTGGTCTTGAACTCCTGACCTCAAGCGATCCACCCGCCTCAGCCTCCCGAAGTGCTGTGATTGCAAGCGTGAGCTGCTGCGCCGCACCTGGCCCTTGTCATTTCATTTATTCACACATCCTATAATAAGCGCTGATATGGACCAGATCCTCTTTGGGCTCTGGGATGCAGCAGTGAATGAGAGTTGCGGTCTCTCCCCTTACGCATCCTACATTCTTATGAACCAGTGAGCCAGCAGCGTGATTTCAAAAATGAGCTGAGTGATGTCATAGGCTGGTGGGAGGTGGAGCAACTTAGAGTAAAATGAGTCAGGGCAGGCACAGCTTGGTTGACCCCTGAGTGATCTGCAAAGCCTGGGAAGATTGCACCACTGCCCCCTGTGCCAGAAACAAAGGCCCTGGGGTCCTTTTAGCACACGTTTGGGAGCAAAAAGATGCTGTTGTGGCTGAGTGCCACAGGGGAGAGGCCGTAAGAGGGGTCTTTCCACAGCATCAGCCCCGAGTGGGAAGGACCAGGTCCCCATGGCCTGGCACATGTGAGGGAGTCTATTCATAGCAGCAGAAAATGTACAGCTAGCTGGGCGCAGTGGCTCACGCCTGTAATCCCAGCACCTTGGGAGGCTGAGGCGGGCGGATCACGAGGTCAGGAGATCCAGACCATCCTGGCTAACATGGTGAAACCTCGTCTCTACTAAAATACAAAAAATTAGCTGAGCGTGGTGGTGGACTGCTGTAGTCCCAGCTACTCGGGAGCCTGAGGCAGGGGAATCACTTGAACCCGGGAGGCAGAGGTTGCAGGGAGCCGAGATGGTACCACTGCACTCCTGCCTGATGATAGAGCAAGACTCCATCTCATTTAAAAAAAAAAAAAAAAGGAAATGTACAGCACGTGCTTTCTGTCCAAACATATCTGTAACAGCTGTCCTGGCTATGGGCCGTGCTTGTAGCATGTTGTGCAAATGTGATATTTTCTTTTTTTCTTTTTTGAGACGGAGTCTCTGTCACCCAATCTGGGGTGCAGTGGCGCAATCTTGGCTAAGCCTCCTGGTTCAAGCGATTACCCTACCTCAGCCTTCCGAGTAGCTGAGACTACAGGCACGCGCCACCACACCCGGCTAATTTTTTGTATCTTTAGTAGAGATGGAGTTTTACCATGTTAGGATGGTCTTGATCTCCTGACCTGGTGATCCACCCGCCTCAGCCTCCCAAAGTGCTGGGATTGCAGGCGTGAGCCACCGCACCTGGCGGCAAGTGGGATATGTTCACATTCTGCAGGCTACAGTATCCAGATTCCTCATGGATTCTGGTTTGCTGCTTCCAGAAAAGAATGCTGCTCATCAAGCTTGATGGGCTTTCTGCTCCCCTGGGAAGGATGCGTGCCTGAGGCCATTCTTTCCTGAATTGTGGTCACCCGCGCGTGCCCTCCTCTGGCTGGGCTTGTCACTCCTGGGGAGCCTTCTGACATTGGGGTCTTCAGCCTGTGATGTGCTTCTGCTTGGCTCCGCAGGTTTGCCACCCAGGAAAGGAACGGCCTGCTGCTCTACAATGGCCGCTTCAACGAGAAGCACGACTTCATTGCCCTGGAGGTCGTGGACGAGCAGGTGCAGCTCACCTTCTCTGCAGGTGGGGCCTTCTCCCTAGGCAGGGCAGCTCTGAGCAATTCACAGATGCTTTGTGCATTAGAAGGACCCTCGCCCTGTGCAGCACCTCCAAGCTGCTTACCCTTTCATCCCTCAATTGTAGGTCTAGGAATCTGTCTTACTGAAGAAATCCAAAGTGCACAAAGATGTTCATAGCAGTGTTATTTATAGTGCTGGAAATGTGAACGATCTGGCTCATGTTTCCAGAAACCAAGGAATCATTAAATTAAGTGTGGTACATCTCTAGATTTAAAATATTATTGCCGGCTGGGTGCGGTGGCTCACGCCTGTAATCTAGCACTTTGGGAGGCCGAGGTGGGTGAATCACCTGAGGTCAGGAGTTCAAGACCAGCCTGGCCAACATGGTGAAACTCCTTCTTTACTAAAAATACAAAAATTAGCCGGGTGTCATGGTGCATACCTGTAATCCCTGGTACTTGGTAGGCTGAAGCAGGAGAATCACTTGAACCCGGGAGTCTGAGGTTGCAGTGAACCAGGATTGTGCCTTTTTACTCCAGCCTGGGCAACAGAGTGAGACTCCATCTTAAAAAAAAAAAAATATATATATATATGTGTGTGTGTATATATATATATAGTATATATATATGTATGTGTGTGTGTGTGTATTGACAAGTATTTTTAAGTATATATGTGTGTGTGTGTGTGTGTGTGTGTGTCTGTATATATATATATATACATACACACGTACATATATATATAGGCAAGTCTGGCCAGGCAAGGTGGCTCATGCCTGTAATCCCAGCACTTTGAGAGGCCAAGGCAGGCAGCTTGCTTGAGCCCAGAAGTTCAGGACCAGCCTGGGCAACATAGCGAGACCCCGTCTCTTTAAAAAAAAAAAAATACTGACATGGCCATTAAGCATGTTATTCCAGTTGTTAGAAAAGAACATTTCTCCAAACTACCAACAGGTGTATCTCTGTTTTTTCTGGCACACATGAGGTTTTTTTTGTTTTTGTTTTGACACAAAGTCTCACTCTTTCCCCCAGGTTGGAGTGCAGTGGTGCAATATCAGGTCACTGCATCCTCCATCTCCCAGGTTCAAGCGATTCTCATGCCTCAGCCTCTCGAGTAGCTGGGCATAACAGGCACATTTCACCATGCATGGCTCAATTTTGTACTTTTAGTAGAAACAGGGTTTCACCACGTTGACCAAGCTGGTCTTGAACTCCTGACCTCAAGTGATCTGGCCACCTTGGCCTCCCAAAGTGCTGGGATTACAGGTGTGAGCCACCACACCCAACTTGGCACACTTGATTTTTAGGAGTGAATTCTGCCGTCTCCTCCTTCACTGGGAAGTTTTTCAAGATGGCTCAGAGGCGCTTCCATCTCAAGAACCCTGGCCCATGTTCAATGGCCTGTGTGTGATAGTGGAGGATAGAGCTTAGTTTCCTGTGTGCAATAAAGAAAGGGAGGGACCCATAACAGCAGCCGACTGCCATGTGAGAGGTGGCCACAGCCCTCCAGGCTCTGTGAGGTGGGATTAGGCTATTCCCCTGGCCAGGGTCCCCAGACCCACACCCCTGTTTCCAGAACTGCTGGTTCCCTGGAGATGGCATTCCCTGCCCAGGACCTGGTACCAATCACACCTGTTCTTTGGTGCCCCTGAAGCTCCTTCCTCCCAGCTGCTGCTGACTTGGGGTTGTGCCCTGGAATCCCCGAGGGGACTCGCCCACCCCACTGCAGCAGAAGCTGGAGGGGTGGAAGCGACAAACACCCTGAAGCAGAGACGCACAAGAGACGAGTATGCAACCTCACAATGGCATGAGTTACGGGATTTAAAAGTTGTTAAAAACCTGAGATGACATTTATGTGATTGGACCTAAAGGGGAGTGGGTTTTGATGATTTTGTCTGCATTGATGCAATGCATAGGAAAAAGGATTCGACCTCTGCTGCCATGTAGGCATGACTGCTGCTAGTAGGAACAGATGAGCTTTTTTCATATTTAGAAAACAGGAACAAGACCTGGGTGCGATGGCTCACGCCTGTAATCCCAGCACTTTGGGAGGCCAAGGCAGGCAGGTCACAAGGTCAGGAGTTTGAGACCAGCCTGACCAACATGGCGAAACCCTGTCTCTCCCAAAAATACCAAAATTAGCAGGGGCACGGTGGCGCATGCCTGTAATCCCAGCTACTCAGGAGGCTGAGGCAGGAGAATCGCTGGAATCCAGGAGGCGGAGGTTGCAGTGAGCCGAGATCACACCACTGCACTCCAGCCTGGGCGACAGAGTGACTCTGTCTCAAAAAAAACAAAACCAAAAACAAAAACTGGAAAAGAGGAACAAGAATTACTTTTGTAACCAGAAAAGAAAATGGATGTAGCGGTGGATGCCTTCCACCATGGTGTCGTGTCGTGGGGAGGGGAGGGAGGACGTGGCTGTGTGCACCTATCTCCCTGCCCACCTGCAGCCTCACAGCCCAATCCTCGGTCCCTGGGAGGCCTCGCCAACCTCTGCTTTCTCTCTGGGTCTCCCCGCCACCATGCAGGTGAGACGACGACAACCGTGGCTCCGAAGGTTCCTGGAGGTGTGAGTGACGGGCAGTGGCACTCAGTGCAGGTGCAGTACTACAACAAGGTAGGATGGGCCCCACCACTTCCCCCCAGCCCCGGGGCGGCTCAAGAAGGTGCCCTGGGGCCGGGTGTCGTGGCTCACGCCTGTAATCCCAGAACTCTGGGAGGCCGAGGTGGGCAGATCACCTGAGGTCAGGAGTTCAAGACCAGCCTGGCCAACATGGTGAAACCCTGTCTCTACTAAAAATACAAAAATTAGCAGGGCGTGGTAGCGCATGCCTGTAATCCCAGCTACTCAGTAGGCTGAGACAGGAGAATCACTTGAACCCAGGAGGCGGAGGTTGCAGCGAGGCGAGATCGCACCATTGTACTCCAGCCTGGGTGAGAGGGCGAGACTCTGTCTAAAAAATAGCCCTGAATTTTCTGTCTTAAGACATTCATGCTCTGAAATTTTTTGTAAATGTGCTATTGGAAAGAGTGGTTTAGGAAATGCACATTGTGGAGGCCTGTGCCCGTATACCTGAGCCTTGTGCAAGGGGCAGAGTCCCACCTGGAGCTCTGGGCAGGGGAGGGACACGGACCCTGGAGATCACCTGCGCCGGGGGAGGGACACAGAAAGGCTTATTCATTTGCAGCCACCTTGACCAGAGTCTTTACTAGTGGCTGAAATTCCAGGCTGTTCAGATGGCTCCGTAGCCAAAATTGTCCACTCTACCTGGATGTAACTGGAGAGCCAGAACACTCTCCAAGGAAGTCCCGGGAAGGCTAGGTGGTTTCAGTTTCACTTTATTTTGCTGTTCCTTGGCTTGTAAGGACACACTTTGTTGGTTTTTTGCATCAAAATGCTATCCTTTCCACGGCTTTGACTTTACAGACCCTCTTTCTCTTCTTGGGAAGCTTCCAGGGTGTGCCCCTCCTTGGTCATGGGTCTAGATTGGTCTTACCAGCCTGTCCTGGAGCCCAGCCATGCCCCCTGCGCCCTCTTCCCAGGCTTCCACAAGGCCAGGGCCTAAGCTTGGCTGGCAGACGAGGGCGCCTCTGTCCTCCATGAGAATTGAGCCAGTCCTGTGGAGACAGCGGCTTCCTTCTTTCGCAGCCGCTGTGCCTGGCTTCGACTCACCAGCAGTTGGGGTCCAGCCACTGGGCCTGGGGTTGCAGCGCTGCCTCCACTGGCTTCCACGCTCCTTTCCCTGCTGGCCGCTGCTGTCCCTCCACCTCCCCAGCCCGCCCCTCACATCTGCCTTGAATGTCCCACTATCTCCCAGGCAGGACATCCTGGTTTTTGTCCTCAGTCCCATCAGTGCTGGCCTACAGCACGTGAAGCTCAAG
This sequence comes from Cacajao melanocephalus, assembly GCA_963573385.1. Taxonomy (NCBI): domain Eukaryota; kingdom Metazoa; phylum Chordata; class Mammalia; order Primates; family Pitheciidae; genus Cacajao; species Cacajao melanocephalus. Next base: position 59,021 of record CAUYLG010058064.1, read on the forward strand.
CCTCATTTGGGACGAGGGTGGACAGGAGGTGCTGGTGGGGTTTGGGAGCTGAGTGCCTGCTCGGGATTTGGGGGGATATTGAGAGGGCTGGCAGGTGCCTGGGTGGGATCTGGGCTGCCGCATGTTGGATGTCACCAGTAGTGGGGCCTGGCTGAGGGACAGAGAACCGTGTGCTCGACAGAGGTGCAGGGGCTGGTGGGGTGGGGGGTCTGGGCTGAGCAAGCGGAAGAGGGTGGGCCTTGCAGATGCGGATCTGTTTGCTGCCATTGTCCCGCCATTGTCCATTTCAAAGACCAGGTCTTTTCTTGACACAGCGCTGTCCTGTGGCTGTGGGGGCAGTGCCGGCCAGTGTGAAGTGAGTTCACCTGGGCGAGCTGCACGGGTGACCCCTGTGTCCTGCCTGGCGCTGCCTACCCTGACCCCCTGGCCCTTCCTCTTGTGCCCTTCCAGCCAGCCAGGACTGGACACCAGAGCTCGATGCCCCCTGGGGTGGTGCTTCTGGAGGACTGGGCCACAGGGGACCCTGGAGACTGTGCCTCATTTTCAGGGAAGCATAGGGTGTAGGTGGTGCATTTTCCTTCCTGCGTGATCAGAAAACCAAGTCCAGGGATGAACGTTTTTTTCCCAGGGATGGGGTGGACAGGGGGAGGTTGAGTCAGCCTTGGTCTCCCCATCAGTGTCCATCACCCCAGAATCATCATCCTCTGCCGACGGCAGAAGCAGCACTGTGTCCACAGTCGTGGAGGAACTTGGGAGCAGGATGCCACCATGGCCACCTCTGTCTACACTCGCCCTGGTTCTGGACACAGAGTGTTCACTGGGGCCCGCCTGCCACCGCCCCCTTGCAGGTGCTCAGAGGAGCAAAGTCCCCATGCAGGACGCCACCTGCACTGTCCCGGAGGAGAGGGGCCTCGAGTAGGAAGATAAACAGGACGGCGGATTAGAGTCTCCACAGCTTCCGTGTCTAAGGCCTGGTCCTTTCAGCGGTGCCTGAGCAAAGCTCCCTGTGGGGATTAGGCCTTTCCTGCGAGCACTGGATGTTTCTCTCCCTTGCCTGAGGTTATTGATGGAGGAAACCAACCGGTTTTTACCATGTCTTTAGGCATCCATTAGGAGGTCTGATGGGGCCACACACTTAGGAATGTGTTTGCAGGGATCATGAGCTTCTGCCCGTGGGAGAGACAGCCCCACTGCTCCGTGCCTTGGTCTTGGAGTGGCGGCTCTGACAAACGCAGGTGTAGAGGCCTCCTGTGGAGTGTGCCTGAGCTGGGCAGGACCAGTCAGGTTGTGAGTGGTGTGGGGGCCTGGAGGGGTGGCAGAGGCCTGCCTGAGGTCAGGAAGATGAGCTTCTGGGGCTGGTTCCTCTCCTCTCTGGGCCTCCTCTTTGTCTCCAGAGTCACCCCTGGTCCCATTCTCCAGCAGCCATCTCGGGGGTAACCTCGGGCCACCAGGGAAGGTTTTGGGGGAAGAGAACAGGCTCAGGGTGGGAGGGGACCCCCATGGGGAGGAGATGTTGGGGCCGGATGATGAGGGGTGTCCAGGGCCATGGCCAGGTGAGAGGGGCTCAGGGCTCGAGCTACAAGGGTGGTCTCAAGGGCAGTGGGTGACGTGGCCAAGCGAACCCCCCTGCATATGCGTTCCCGCCTGCCTCGGCTAATGTGAAGGGTCACCCCCCTCCCCCGCCCCAGCCGCGTTCTTTTCCCAGCATGCTGCATTCACCTGCCTTACCACCTCACCGTTTTGGTTTTTGTATTTTGGGGGATGATTAAGAAAACATTTGAAAAGATTCGGCATGCAGCAGTCTGACAAGGGTGGAAGCATTTGTGGGGGCCACACCACTGCCCACTCGCCTTTCCAGTCTCACTGTCTGTCCCCTGCCCTTCAGAGCAGCTGTGTCTCTGAGGCATGGGCCACCTGCATTTCAGGTCTGAGTACGACTTCCTGGCTGTCACCTGTCGGAATGGCCTCCTATACTGCGTCCATGTGTGACCTGTGGGAGATGCCTTGGGGACCCTTCCCCCACCTGCCAGTGCCCAGGGCCTGGGGTACTCCAGTGGGACCAGCCCTGGAAGGATTGTTTACAAAGGGCTGGGCAGGGCATGGGGCATCCTTGGGGGGCGGCGTGGGACCCAGGGCTGGAGGCAGTGCTGGCAGAGCTGTGACAGCCCTTACTCCTGGAGCATCAAGGGAAAAGGCAGGATGGAGCCCAGAAAGAAGGGGTCATGGTCAGAAGCCACAGGAGAGGGGCACAGACCACCTGGGAGGGGCATAGCTAGTCTGAGCCCTCCTGACACCCCTCCCCTCCCTCGCTCTCTCCTCCTATGCGGCTCCCTGCTGGCCAAAGCCACCAGAAGCCATGGGCAACTTCCAAAAGGGTAAACGTGCCTGACGGAAAACATTCTTCCAACTTGAGATTTGAGTTTTGCCCTCATGAGGTTTAAGTGTTTGCTGCTCCCTTGCCACCCTCGGCATCCTTGGTTTTTGGGAGGTTTGGGGAGAAGCTTATTCCCCATGGAGACAGCGCTGGGGAGGGGCCATCTGGAAGGACAGAGACCCTTGGTGCCTCGGGGAGTGGACAATCCCTGACTGTGCTTCCCTGGGGCTACCTGCAGGAATCATGTTTAGACCTCACCTTGCTCCAGGAGCTCCCAGCAGGGCCAGGGGCACAAACGTGCCAGCAAGATGTTTAACAGGGCCCTGGGGAAGCAAGGGTGACTCGTGCCCACCTGGCCTGGAGATCTTCCAAAGCCAGCTGAGCCTGCCTGGAGCCTGCAGGATGACCTCCTGGCCAGCTGGGGAGGCAGGGACGTGCAGGGGAGGTAGTGCCAAACACGGATATGAGGCAGTGTGGCTCGGTGGAGACTCAGTGAGTGAGCTGTGAGGTGAGGCGGCACCGGGAGGGCCAGAGCTGCTGGGAGATTCCACATGAAATGGACATGGGAGCAGCCACGCTGGGATCCTCCGCCTGGGCGCTGCTGCCCCTTGGGGACCATGATCGTTCATTGTGAGGCCTGTTCTGGGCAGCATTCCTGGCCTCTGGCCAATAGACTCCAGCTCTGCCCCAACCCAGTTTTGACAGCCAAGAGGTCTACATCATTGTCCTGCCCCTGAGGTTGTACTCTGGGTGGGAACCACTGGTCTAGTGAGACGGGAGCTCAGCTGAGAGGGAGTCCCGGTGGCTTCAGGTGGAGATGTGAGACCCGAGGCCAGGCCTTGACTCAGCAGGCGCCACACAGGTGGCAGGTGGTCTTCCGGGGGCACTCGGCGTCTGTCAGGGGGCCGGGAGGGTGCTGTGCTGGCCGTGATCGCCAGGCTGGCCACGTGTGGCTAGACCACGTTTGGTGAAGCTCCATGCCGGAGCTGGCTGCTTGGGACCCTGCCTTGGCAATTGGCTTCCTCTGGTTCTGGTGATTCTGAGATGGCACTGGGCTGTCTTTGGAACGTTGCGGAAAGCGGTTTTATGAAGACAGCGTGCGCTCTGGTTGCAGCAAACCTCCTCTCGATGACTGGCCTCTGCTTCTGTTGAGCAGAGGATCTAAGTGCTTTGAGGTTCCCATGGAATTGAGGTGACCCCTAGGTCCCACTGTCAGTAGGGATTGCTCACCTGTTGCTTGTCAGGTCATTCCAAACCTCTTGGGTCTGTGCTGTACATTAAACCCCAAAGTCCCAAGGAGAATGAGATGTGACCACTGCCCCCAAGAGCACCCAGGGGAACGGAGCTTCTCTGTTTCTGCAAATGTTCCAAAAACTCAAGGGCTTCCACCTAGATGCTTGTTTCAGGCTGGTGTTTTTGTTGTTGTTGTTTGTTTGTTTGTTCATTTTGAGACGGAGTCTCTGTTGCCGAGGCTGAAATGCAGTGGCACCATCTTGGCTCACTGCAACCTCTGCCTCCCGGGTTCAAGCGATTCTCCCGCCTCAGCCTCCCAAGTAGCTGGGACTACAGGCTCATGCCACCGCACCCAGCTAATGTTTTGTATTTTTAGTAGAGATGGGATTTCACCATGTTAGCCAGGATGGTCTCGATCTCCTGACCTCATGACCCACCCGCCTCAGCCTCCCAAAGTGCTGCAATTACAGGTGTGAGCCACCGTGCCTGGCGTGGAACCTGGTTCTTTTAGTGGAGGGTGACATTTAGCAGTCCAGATCTGGGTGCCTGATGTGCTCATTGCCCTGCAATGCCTCACTCCCAGTCTCTCTTACTGGGCAGAGCTAGGACATAGACATCTGTGTGTGTGTGTGTGTGTGTGTGTGTGTGTGTGTGTGAGAGAGAGAGAGAGAGTACATACATACACGCACACATACTTAAATTCATATTGTTTTTCATATTGATCTATCACTACCTATGGAAAGCCATGAACTTCACTGCAGCACTGCCGAATTTGCTATGCTCTGCACATTCACGGCTTCCTGATCCCATCCCAGACCATTCGTGCTGCTTTGTAGCAGAACACCCGAGACTTACCAACCACAGAGATTGCTTTCTCTGAGTCCTGGATGCTGGAAGCCTGAGCCACCTTCAGGTCTGGGGCCTGGCAAAGGCCCATTCCTCATAAATGGCAGCGTCCAGTGTCCTTGAATGGCAGAAGAATGGAAGAGAGTAGACCCACTCCCGTGGGCCCTTCTATTGAGCCCATGTCCTGTCCTTGGGAGGCCCACGCTCGTGACTTCACCAACTCCCAAAGGCTCCATCTCTTGATACCATTCCATTGGGCCATGAAGTTTCAACACGTGAACTTTGGGGGACACTTCAGACCATAGCACCCCCAAATTCATATGTTGTAATCCTCACTCCCAGGGTGATAGTATTAGGGAGTGGAGCCTTTGGGAGGTGATCAGGATCTCCCATGAGTGGAATGAATGCTCTTATAAAAGAGGCCCAGGCCAGGCATGGTGGCTCACACCTGTAATCCCAGCACTTTGGGAGGCCCAGGCGGGCAGATCACCGAGGTCAGGAGTTCGAGACCAGCCTGGCCAACATGGTGAAACCCTGTCTCCACTAATAACATAAAAAATTAGCCAGACTTGGTGGCGCGCACCTATAATCTCAGCTACTGGGGAGGCTGAGGCAGGAGAATCACTTGGACCCAGGAGGCAGAGGCAGAGGTTGCAGTGAGCCAAGATCATACCATTGCACTCTGGCCTGGGCAAAAAGAGCAAAACTCCATCCCAGAAAAAAAGAGGCCCAAGAGTGCCCCTACCCCTTCTGTCATGTGAGGGTGTGGCAAGAAGGTGCTGGTCTAGGAACCAGGTGGTGGACCCTCATCAGATGTTGAATCTGCCAGGGCTTTTATTTTGGACTGGCATCAACTGTGAGAAACAGATGTGTGTTATTTACAAGCCATGCAGCCTCTGGTATTTTGTTACAGCAGCCCTAGTGGAGTTAGAGTTCATTTTTGGTTTTTTTCCTGTTCTGTATTTGTAACTCCTTGTCAGTTAGAAACCTTGTTCTCATTCTTCTCAGTATAGTTACTGATTTTTCTCAACCTTCCATTATTTAAAGAACCTGCCAACCCCACCAGGCCGCAGCTTCACTCAGCCCCCTTCCTAGCCTCCCCTCCGTGGCCGCCCCCTCCCCAGCTGCCCCTTCCTCAGCCTTGCTGCTGTGTCTCACTCAGCCCTGACTGTACCCGCTGACTCCAGCAGTTGGAGACAGGTCTGCATAGAGACTTGACTGAAATATTTCATTATTCAGAAAAGAAGGGAGGAAGGGAAGAAGGAAGGTTTTTAAGACAAATTTAAAGGGAACAAAAATCAGAAATATCAAAAGCTGTGGGATGCAGCTAAAGCAGTGCTGACGGGGAAATTTATAGCACTGAATACTTACATTAGAAAAGGGGGAGGTCTCAAGTCAGTAAACTAAGCTTCTACCTCAAGAACCTAGAATAAGGACAAAATAAACCCAAAGCCAGCAGAAAGAAGAAAAAAATAAAGATAAGAGCAGCAGTCAGTGAAATTGAAAACAGCAGAACGATAGAGAAAATCAGTGCCACAAAGTGCTGGTTCTTTAAGAAGATTAACAAAATCATCTCAAAGAGGGGCAAAAACTTCTAGTATGACTGATGAGGGAAAAAAAGACAAATTACCAATATCAGGAATAAAATAGGCTCTGTAGACATTAGAAGGGGTAATAAGGGAATAATAAAAACAACTCTACATGTGTACATTTAAAACCCAGATGCACGGACCAACTCCTCAAAAAACACAAACTACCACGGCTCACTCAAGATGGAATCAATCATTTGAATGGCTGTATATCTGCTGAGGAAATGGAATTTATAATTTAGCATTCCCAAAAAGGAAATCTCCAGGCCCAGATGGTTTCACAAGAGAATTCTAACAAATATTTAAAGAATTACACCAATTCTGGCACCGTCTCTTCCAGAAAATAGACAGCACTTCCCAGTTCAGTTCGTGAAGTATTACCCTCCTTCCAATACCAGATGAAGACAGTCTAAACAGAATCACAGACCCCATGAATATAGGTGCGACTCATGTTCATGCAGAAACCTGCACACAAGTGGTACAGCAGCTTTTCATAATATCCCCAAATGGGAAACAGCCCAGATGGCCATCACTGGGTGGATGGTTAAACAAACTGGTATGTCCATACCGTGGAACAGGGAATACTCCTTCGCAGTAAACAGGAATGAGCTATTGATGCACCAAACAACCTCTCACTCTGCTGAGTGGGAAAAGGCAACCCCTAAAGGGACCATACTATGTGATTCCATTTGTATGAGATTCTGGTTTTGTTTTGTTTTGTTTTTAACTGAATTTCGCCTTATATCACAGGCTTGAGCACAATGGCACAATCTCGGCTCACTGCAACCTCCACCTCCCGGATTGAAGCGATTCTCTTGCCTCAGCCTCCCAAGTAGCTGGGATTACAGGCATGCGCCACCATAGCCAGCTAATTTTGTATTTTTAGTAGAGATGGAGTTTTGCCATGTTGGTCAGGCTGGTCTTGAACTCCTGACCTCAGGTGATCCACCCACCTTGGCTTCCCAAGTGTTGGGATTACAGGCGTGAGTTAGTGTGTCTGGCCTGTATGACATTCTTAATATGACAAAACGCTAACAATGGAAAACAGAGTGGTGGTTGCCTGGAGTTGGGCTGGGAGCAAGAGGGAAGTGGGCGTGGCTGTGACAGGCAGGGTCCTTGCGGTGATGGAATGTTCTGTCTTGAGCTCGACTGTGTCAATGTCGGTACCTGGGTTTGATACTACACTATCTTTTTGCAGGGTGTTTCCCTGGGATGGAAACTGTAAGGGGTACGTGGGATCCCTCTGTATTGTTTTTTACAATTGCACGTGCATCTAAAATTGTCTCAAAATAGAAAGTTTCATCAAAGTAATTTTTAAGCCTGTGATCCCAGCACTTTGGGAGGCCGAGGTGGGAGGACTGCTTGAGCCCAGGAGTTCAAGATCAGCATGGCAACATAGGGAGAGGCGGGCGGAGGATGCCCAGCTGCTGGTGTGTGATGTGACAGAGATAAGTGGCTTAGTTTCCGTTCCCAAACATGGACCGGGTCAGATGGTAGAAAGTCACCTGCTATGGAAACATGGTGATTCCCGGGGGCAAGTATGGCCCCGCCCTGGGCCTTTGTGTTCCAGAACCCTGTTATGGAAAGTTGCTCCAGGGCTAGGGCAGCCCTCAGCTTCACGCCCGGTCGTGGTTGCTTCCTGTCTGGCATCGTGGCCACTCTTCTCCAACGGCCCTGTCTCACCCCCATCCTTCCCAGCCCATCCGCCCCCTCACTGCTGGAGCTCTGAGATGCGCCTCGGCTGCCTCCCTCCTCCCCTCTCTGGGCTTGCAGCCTTTCCTGCCTGTGCCCCCTAGCACCTCGGTAGGGAGGGCAGTGGTGGCTAATGGGCACTGGCTGATGTCCTGTCTTGTGCCAGACTCGCATGTATCCCCCACGTGATCCTCATGTCAGCTCCCGGAGGAGGAGGAGGTACTGCTGCTGTTTCACAGATGAGGAAACTGAGGCACAGAGTAGACGATGGGCAGGCTGCGGTTTGGCGGTGTCGTGGACCCAGCATCTCTCACCTACTCATGTATCTGCTGCTCTCAGATGTGCCATCCCACGGCCATCACTTGTTTTCCTGCTGTGACCGTCACTGTCCCCCACCTTCTCCATCTTTTCCAGACACTTCCATGCTCTCTCCCCCAATTCAGCATTCTCCCCATCTTCACCTTATCACACGGATTCTGAACATGTCATCCCTCAGCGGCCTGCAGACCAGGGGAGGCTGGTCAGAAAGGTCATCAGTGGGAGAGGAGGCGGGGGACTGACCACAGGAGGCAGGAGGTCCTGGGGGCCCAGATCGAGGACAGAGAGGGGACTATTAGGTCTTAACAGGAGCAGGCCATGGCTTTGTATGATCATAGCGTGCATAGTTGAGTATATTGTGGAAGTGAGCATGAGCACGTGAGTATGGGTGAGCGTGTGTGCACACAAGTGACTGCATGTGTGTGTGCCCACATGTATGTGTGCACGAGTGGGTAAGCGCACATGGGTGAGTGTGCATGTGAGTGGGTGTGCACCTGGGTGAGTGGGTGAGTACACATGTGTAGGTGAGTGTGCATGTGTGTGTGGGTATGTGCACATGTGTGTATGAATAGGTACACGTGTAAATGTGTGTTGGTGAGTGCACATTTGAGTGGGTGAGCATGGACATGTGGGTAAATGCACGTGAGTGCATAAGTGGGTGAGTGTGCATATGAGTCACATGCAAGTGAGTACACAAGTTGCTGAGTGCATATATTTGCACGTGAGTGGGCGTGAGTGTGCATGTGTGTGGGTAAGTGCACATGTGAGTGAATACACGTGAATGTGTGGGTGGGTGCACATTTGAGTGTGGGTGACTGCATGTGTGAGTGAATGGATGAATATGCACGAGTGGGGTAAGTGCACAGGTGAGTGTGAGTGCACGTGTTGGGTGAGGGCACATTTGGGTGGGGGTAAGTGCGCGTGGGTGTGAGTGTACACACGATTGTGGGTGAGTGCACGAGGGAGTGCACGTGCATGAGTGTGGGTAAGTGCACATGTGAATGTGCGTGAATGCACATTTGAGTGGGAGTGTGTGGTGTGAATGTGGGTGAGTATGCCCGTGTAAGTGTGCATGTGAGCATGAATGCGTGTGTGTGAGGGCACATTTGAGTGGTGAGTGTGCACATGTGGGTCTAAGCATGCACATGAGTGTGGGTGAGTGCACACGTGAGTGTGAGTGGGTGAACGTGCACATTTCTGGTAAGTGTTTTCTCTTTGCTCAGAAGAGTCATCTTTGAGGGGTGAACTGTAGCCTGCTTGCTGTCCTTCCTGAAGCTTTGTGTTGTTTTTCCCGGGACACTCAGGCTACCCTGTTGTAGGGGCTGAGCTGAGAGGCCCTACCCCAGGCACCCCATCCCTGTGCCCATACGGTGGAGGGCCCAGGAGGCTGCAGCTGAGCAGCATGCGCCCCTCCCTGTCTCTCCCATCGGGATTTCTCCAGTTGGGAGCAGCAGCAGGATTTGGAGGAACATGAATGAGCTTCTTGTTGGATGCTTGAGGGCTCCTCAGTTTGTACAAGCAGTTTTTTGTCTATAAAACCCCCGAGAGAAGGAACATGCTGCTTTCCAGGAAGGGGCTGTATCTCACTGCATTTTGGCCCTTCATTTGTCTTTGGCAAGAAGACCCCCTTCTGAGCAAATCCGTATAATTCCCAGACTCCCAGAACACCTCAGGGAGCAGCCAGGCTGCAGAGGGGACCCGGTCCTGATAGCTAGGCCCCAGAGGGGTGGGGCTGAGATGCTCCTGGCTTCTTCCTACGGAATTGGGGGCTTTGGTCAAGGGTCTGGCTCAGTGGGGGCTGGCACAGTGCTCTGTTGGATCATTTCCAGAACAAAATTAACTGCCGCAGGGATCATGAAACCGTGTCGGAAGAGCTTATCTCTGTCCAGTGCTGAGCACACGTGCCCAGGGGACGCCTGCCTCTGGACCCACGGTTCTTGCATTTCCAAAAGTACTCTACGTCCATCAGGAAAGTACAGAGCTCCTCACTTTTGTCTTTGGCCAGAATTGTCTGGGAAACTGGGGTTAGACCCCCTTGCCTGAGAAATAGAAGGCTTTGGTGTGACTTTTTTTAGAATCTAGGTGACCAGTTGGTTCTGACCTTTGTTGAAAACTTTTGTAATGCTCCCACCATAAGCCTAGTATCTCTACCCATTACTTTCTTGGATAGTTGAATACATGGAGGAGATGGCATGCCCAGGACAGAACTCCGAGCTGCAGGTGGCTTTGTGTCTCAGCTCCTGGAGGAGAGCCTGCGGGTCCAGCGGAGATGCTCATTGCATGAGCTGCTTAATTGCTTCTTTTGTCTTTCAAGATGTCAAAGTCAACTTTATTATTTTATTATATTATGTATTTATGTATTTATTTATCTGTTTGAGATGGAGTCTTGCTCTGTCGCCCAGGCTGAAGTGCAGTCCTGGGTTCAAGCGGTTCTCCACCTCAACCACCCAAGTTGCTGGGATTACTCCTACTACCATGCCTGGCTAATTCTTTTTGCATTTTTTTTTAGTAGAGATGGGGGTTTCACCATGTAGGCCAGGCTGGTTTCAAACTCCTGACCGCAAGTGATCCGCCCACCTTGGCCTCCCAAAGTGCTAGGACTACAGGCGTGAGCCACCGTGTTCAGCCTCTAGGTTATGTTGTTTTAATATAGGGAAGCACTAAAATGGCAAAACCTGAGAGAACAACCACTTGCACGTTATTTCACTTTTCTTCTCATCTTTTCGAGAAATAAAAATAGGCATGGCTGCAAGCAGTTCTCACATACCGTTCATTTTGCCCCATGAGGAAGGTGCTATTTTTACCCCCCATTGTACAGCAAGTCCTGGCATGCAGGGAAGTCAAGTGACTTCCCCAGTTGGGGTGGGACATGAACCCTTGCCTTTAAGGAAGTTCATCAGAGGCGGTGGACACTGCTGTCCTGGGAGCCCCTGCTTGCCTCGGGCCCACCCAGCTGGACCCTGAGTTGGTAATGAGGACGATGGTAGCATCAGCCACACCAGCTCAGATGCTGCACAGAGTTTCAGATTTGTTCTTTCATTTTGTTCCCAAACAGCCCTAGAGATCACAGCTATGCACTTTCCCACTTTCTAGAAGAGTCTGCCTAAACTATTCATAGAGTATGTCTTCTGCCCCAGGTCCCTGGCAACTGAGGGATTCAGGAGCACCTGCCCCCTCAGCCAGAGCTGGGCAGAGGAACTTGAAGTCCCCTTACAGCCTGGGATAGCGTAGAGCCGCCCGTCCTACTTTGTGGCCCAGTGGCTCAGTCTGGCTCCCAGGCAGCAGCTTATTGCTCAGAGCCCTGGGGGGATGCTGCACCCTCAAGCCAGGTCATCAAAGGCAGCCGGCAGCACCTGTGTAGAGGGTGGTTACCTGGCTAGAGCACTGTCCTGTTATCTGCCTAGGGGTGTGGGGGTCCCCAGGAAGTAGCATCTTGGTCTGAGATTTGCCTTCTGGCAAAGTCCTGTCGGAGGTTCCTGGGAGTCTGGCTTGGATTCTGGAAGGATGAATCTCCTCGTGGCCCTGCCCACCTCTTTCCCAGGCAGCTTCAGAGAACTGCGACAGCTCCCTCCAAGGGTGGGCTGGTCGTCTTCCTGCCAGAACTGGCACGGGGTCTTGCCTACACTTCCCGGGACTGCTGTTTGCTGGTCAGGTCTGAACCTCGTCATCTTCAGAAATGACAGCATGGAACGTTTGCCACTGCCCTTCGACTCTGCACAGACATTCCTGAAGTCCAGCCATCTGTGAATTCTTTGATATGTCGGTTAATCATTTCTGACACAGATCATGAATTCATTCATTTCCTAGATGTGCCTCTCCCACCCCTGCATTGCCTTCCCCCGCCACCTTCCCTGGCATTGAAATCATCCCCCCACAGCCTCCCGATGCAGGATCGTCTGCAGCAGATTAAAAGGCTGGAGAAATGTGAGCACTTTATAAGGACCAAACGCTTTTGTGCATACACAAAAACTCCCTGCACCGCGTAGAGCGGCTGAGTGGAAGCCAAGAGGGAGGGCCTGAATGAGGGAAGAAAATACCTTGAAGGAAAATAAAAAGGGGCTGGACCCCAGGGATGACTCCTGGAGCGGGAATCCGGATCTGTACAGCTTGGCGCCTCTGGGCTGCTCCTTGCCATGCTCAGTAGCACCATAGGTTTTTTCTCAGGTGGCAGTGGGAGTGAGCGTGTGGCCCTTCCTCTCTAGCTCTGTTTCCGCCTGCCCCCAGGAGCCTGTGCCGGCCAGGGCTGCCTGCTGAGGGGTGCAGAGGCGCCGTGGGCAGGCCCTGCTGCATGCGTGTCCAGTCGCTGTGTGTGGCACCTGCCTTGCTCAGCCTGAGCGACCAGGCCTGGCTACTGAGCTTTACGTCCTGGAAGCAAGGCCTGGGAATTGAGGCCTTTCCTCCAAGGAGTATTGGTGCAGGGATTGAGGGGGTGTCCTGTCGGCCTGACTGGCTGCCGTGCAGGACCCACCGGAGCCTTGGGAGGGCAGGTGCGAGGACGCTGGCGCCTCCACCATGCTGGCCTTTGCCCATCCTGTGCCCGGAACCTTTCAACACAAGAATTGAGGGAAACTCAGATACAACCCTTTGGCTCCATTCATTCCCACTCTTTTTCTTTTGTATAAATAAGTGGCAAAGTTTAAAAATTCCTTTTAGAAATGTGAGGGGCGGTTCGTTCCTTATCCCCCCCCCACAACTTGTACCGTTCATCGTTGGCTGTGACCCAGCCAAGCCACCACATGCTTTTCCTGGCCGGAAGCCTCCACGCCAGTGTTCTGCAGAAGCTGCTTGAGTTGCTTTCTCTCTGTGCAACTCGGAGGGGGACGCACCGCTCCAAAGTCTGGAGCTGTTACCACCTGCCAGTCTCTTCTCTGCGTCCTCTGCATGCTCTGCGCCGGCCTTTCAGCAGAGATGGGCTTTGCCTTCCTTTGACAGAAATGGACGACTGAGCCCAGAGCACACTCACCTGCCGTTGTCTTCACTCACCCCCATTCAAGCCATCTGTGCCGCTGTCCATGCGTCTCCCGACCCCCTCACAGAGAATGAGTCCCCCTGACTGTGTATTATCACTCATAGCCACATGGCAGGAAGGCCAAATAATGCATTTTCTCTCCATGTCAGATGGAAAAATTAGAAGGATCTTCCCAAAAGTTATCCAGGTGGAGCGTGGCAGGTGGCTGGAGAGGGGAGGATGCCCACCCAGGAATTTTTTTTTTTTTCGCGTTATTGAGGTGAAGGTCACATAACATAAAATTAAGTTTTAAAGTGGCATTTAGTATACTCACAGTATTGTGCTATGCCACCTCTACTGAAATCTGAAATATTTTCATGCCATCAGTTGACCAACAGTAACTTGTTGTTGAGACGGAGTCTCGCTCTGTTGCCCTGTAATCCCAGCACTTTGGGAGGCTGAAGTGGGCAGATCACTTGAGGTCAGGAGTTCAAGACCAGCCTGGCCAACATGGTAAAACCCCGTCTCTACTAAAAATATAAAAATTAGCCAGGCGTGGTAGCGGGCACCCATGGTCCCAGCTACTTGAGAGGCTGAGGCAGGAGATTTGCTTGAACCCAGGAGGCGGAGGTTGCAGTGAGCCAGCCACTGCACTCCAACCTAGGTGACAGCGAGACTCTGTCTCAAAATAAAAAAGCATTTTCATCACCCCAGAAGGAAACTCCATGCCGTTAGCAGTCACTCCCCATCCTCCTCCCCAGCCCCTGGCACCACCTGTGTGCTCTGTGTTTAGATTTGCATGTCCTGGACATTTCGTAGGAATGGAGTCACACAGAGTGTGGCCATTTGTGTCTGGCTTCTTTTGCTGAGCGTGGCATGTTCCGGGCCCCCACGTCGTCATGTGTCCATGCTTCGTCCTTTTCAGTGGCTGAGATTCATCACGTGTCCATCCTTCGTCCCTTTCAGTGGCTGGGATTCGTCACATGTCCGTGCTTCGTTACTTTCAGTGGCTGGGATTTGTTGCGTGTCCGTCTTTGTTCCTTTTGGTGGCAGGGATTTGTTGCGTGTTCGCCTTCGTTCCATTCGGTGGCTGGGATTCATCGCGTGTCCGTATGTCGTTCCTTTCAGTGGCTGGGATTCACCGTGTGTCCGTGCTTCATTCCTTTCGGTGGCAGGGATTCCTCGCGTGTCCGTCTTTGTTCCTTTCGGTGGCTGGGATTCGGTGCAGGGATGGGCCATAGTTTGCCCAGTTGTCCACTGATGGACACTTAGGGGGTTTCCACCTTTTGTGATTGTAAATAGTAATGCTGTCAACACTTGTGAACTGGTTTTTGAGGTCCTCTTTTCAGTTCTTTTGGGTATGTGCCTGGGGGTGGTGGTGCTGGGTCACGTGGTAGTTCTGCATTTAATGCTTTGGGGAACCCCGTTCATGCATCTCAAGTCACCCACAGCACCGTGTTCATGCACCCCCTGCCTCCCCAACACTGCCTCGACCGCAGAGTGGAGGTTAGCATGCATGTTAAGCCCAGATTCACCGAGAGGCGGGCATTTTACACTAGGGCCCCACTCAGCACCTATTCTAGGGCGGCATGGGAGGGATGGGCCGTCCGGGTGCTGTGACTGTTCCTCTGAGCCGCAGGGACCTCGGACTTCGCAGGTCCTCCGCTCCTCTGTGCGGCTCTCCTGCTGGTTCTTCCAGCTCTCCACCTGAGAACGTTTGGCTCTTTGGCCAAAAGTGCTGTTATTTTGACCCGACGGCCACTAGTGGGTCTTTCTGGGAGTCAGACCCAAGCAGCACGTGTTGGCCGCTGTCTGCCAGAGACCGGTGCCTGCTGCTCTGATTCACGAAGGCCAGACTGAAGTCTGGTGTCCTAGCAGTGGGCGTCTCGCAGGGGTCAGTGCCGCTCTCTCCTGTTGTTTCTGCTTGAATCCGTAGCTCTGAGCCTTGATTACCAGCAGCAGTTTACAACAACTGCAGTTTTGTAAACAGCGGCTTAGTTTCATGAAAAGCTTTCCCGTGTAAATGCTACTTATGCCTTTCCTCCAGAAGTCTCACGCCCAGCCCCAAAAATGTAGATTATAAGTTGTAAAGAAAATGTGGAGCTCACACAGCGAAGGGAGGCTCCTCTTCCCCTGGGATCGCACCTAACACTGAAGCACCCATAATGAGCACCTCCAGCGTTTTGCAAAGTGGGTGGTGTTACAGAGCAAGGAAAAAGACGATTTTTAATGTGCTCGCCTACCTGCTGCGTAACCAGAAGTGAAATCTTTAAGAAGACAGCTTATCAGACCTTGTGATTTCATTAGCTGGTGTAAAAGAAAAAGGAAAAAGGTGATCCAGGCACGATAGAAGCCTCCCTTGGATTTACCGAGAAGGGTGTGTGGGCAACTCACGTGTCTCTGTTGATACCACCCTCAAAGTCCCTGTACCACAGAGAGGACGTGTGTTCTAATAGTAAATTATGATCTTGCACAGAAAGAAATTGAGGTACGGTGATGAGTCTCATCCACATTAGATGATTGGATAAGGGGGAGTAGAAGCCTCAGCTGGGGTGGCCACACACAGCCGTGCAGTCTGTGCACTGCACAACTCCAGGTAGGGGGTGCTGCCTGGGTGGCCAGGGTCCCCTGAAGTCGCGCAACTTGGCCATCTGGCTGAGCTCCTGTTTCCATTCTGTGTCCTGCCTTTCAGCATAGTTTTCCTGATCAAATAGATACTTTGTTCCTATTAAAAACTGAAGATTTATTTTTGATTGACCTATGTGCTTGCTATTTTCCTATTGAAAGGTATTGAGGATGATTTAACTAAATGCTGTGTTTTTACAACCACTTATTTCCAAGTTATTAGAAAGAAGCATGAGATTGTATCATGCCATAAACTCAAACTGACCCCAGAACTATCAAGAGGAGTCATGCAACCCATCCTTTATAGGGGTGGTAGGAGGGGCCCTGCTGGGACTGGAAGAAAAGGCTCTCTCTCGGGTGGAGGGGAGGCTCTGGTGCACATTGTGTGCCGACGGTGGGCATGGTGGCACTTCCCTGGCAATCTCCTGGCTTATCGTCATGGCCACCCACGGGAGGCAGGTCTTGCTATCCAGGTTGTGCAGTTGAAGGGCGTTGTGTCACCTCTCCCAGTGGGAGCTGGCTCCAACTGTGTTTCTGGAACTTTGAGATCCACGTGCTTAAGTTCCGTAGCCAGCATGAGTCGTGCAGGGCTGGCACTGCTTTTCCTGCTGGAAGGGCATCTGAGGCTGGCTGGGTGGATAACCTCCAGGTCCTGGGAGGGGCTGACCAGGAGCCAAGACCCGTGAGGGCTGCCTGGGGAAAGTGGGCTCATCCCTGGATGGCAAACCACAGCCTCTTCGAGAAGGGAGAGGTTTCACTCGAGGTCACTGATTCCAGAAGAACTCTTGTACCCAGCCCTGGAATAGGCTCCTGGCCCAGACAGAGAGCTCCACACCTCAGAGGGGAGATGTGGGGTCGTCTGCAGGCCGGGCAGCAGCCTCCTGTTATCTGTACTCTAGGAGCACAGGGTCAGGGAGCAGGAGCCTGACCAGGTGCTGTGATCAGGAGGACACCCCCAGAAGGGCAGAAGCAGGTGTTCACAGGAGGGGCCCCAGGGCTTGGGTGTTAGCTGCTATCTTCATTTCCCGGGGCCACCGTCATAAAGTACCACGGACAGGGTGGCTCAGACAACAGACACGATCCTCTCCCAGTTGGGTGCTTAGAAGTCTGAAGTCACGGCATGGGCAGGGCTGTGCCCCCTCTGAAGGCTCAAGGAAAGGGCCCTTTCTGCCTTTTCCTAGCTGTTGGTGGCCCAGGTGGCCCTTGGCTTGTAGACAGCCGCTCCAGCAGCTGCCTCTGCGGTCATGCGGCTTCTCCCTGTGTGCCTTTTCGTCTCAGCATCTGTCATCTCAGGAGGACGCCGGTCATCTGGGATCAGGGCCCTTCTACTCCAGGGCGTCCGCATCTTAATTAATTCCATTGGCACCAGCTCTTTATCCAAATGAGGCATGTTCTGAGGTTTCTGGGAGGCTGAACTTGAGGAGGCACCGAGCAGCCCAGCACGGCTGGTTTGGGGAACTAACGTGAGGCCGGGGCTCTTCATCCCTTGTCCACGTGCTGCCCGCCCTGTGCCCTGTCCTCCCCGCTCCATGAGTGACGGGTGCACCTGCTGAGGGCACTGGTCGAGAAAACGCTGACGCCTTCTGTGCTTTCTCTTCTGACAGCCCCACATTGGCCACCTGGGCCTGCCCCACGGGCCGTCAGGGGAGAAGATGGCTGTGGTGACAGTGGATGACTGTGACACAACCATGGCTGTGCGCTTTGGAAATGACATCGGGAACTACAGCTGTGCTGCCCAGGGCACTCAGACCGGCTCCAAGAAGTGAGCATACCAGGAGGGGAGGCCCTGGGGGTCTGCACCCTCAAACGTGCCCATCTTGTGGCCTTCCCCGGGCAGGGCCCTGTGCAGGCACTCTGGGTGCAGTCCCTGGCGACTTCAATCCAGGCTGGAGTCAGACGACTTCTCCACAGTTGGGGCACCTTCCCCCTGACATGTTAGAACCTTCTAGACTAAGTTCCCCTGAGTATCTGTCAAGAGTGGCCGTGCTGACCCCAGGGTTGTGGTGGCCGGCTTGTAGACCCAGAGATGGTCTCCGGTCCTGTCTTCACAGATCACTGGCTTTGTCCCTGCAAATTCTGGTACCTGGGACTCCAGGGCTCTGTTAGGTGAAGCGCTGTGTCACCCAGCTCGTCCCAGAGGCTTATTTTTTTTTTTTTTTTTTGGTGTTTTTTTCCTGAGATGGGGTCTCACTCTGTTGCCCAGGCTGGAGTGCGGTGGCATGATCCCAGCTCACTGAAGCCTTGACCTCCTGGGCTCAAGCCGTCCTCCTCCCCACAGCCTCCTGAGTAGCTGGGACCACAGGCACACACCACCACACCCAGCAAAATTTTTAAATTTTTTGTAGAGACAAAGTCTCCCTATGTTGCCCAGGCTGGCCTCCAGTTCCTGGGCTCAAGGAATTCTCTGGCCTCAGCTTCCTGAAGTGCTGGGATTATAGGCACAAGCCACTAAATAACCACAGAATAACCTTTTTGAAGATCGCATAGATAGCCTTGGCACATCCTGAGCAGCTGATAGGGCTCTGGGGGCAGTCCCTTGCTGTTTCGTCTGATCCTGCCCACCTGGGATGGAGGCGGGATGGTGCCCTTTCGCCAAGAAGTAAAGCGTACCCTGGAGAGGCCACAGCCCTTGCCTGAGGTCGCACCGCTGCCTGGGATTTCACCAGAGCTCTCATTTTTTCCTGGCCTCCCTTCAAGTCCGTTCCTGTTCTTGGAAGGTCTCAGAGGCCAAAGTAGAGTCCTCGACCTTGACCCATGGTCCTCGTGCTCACATCCTGTCTGGGTATGGACCAGCCTGGGTGGGCAGGACTTGGTAGTCACAGGTGAGCATGAAACACCCAGATCGTCAGGACCGAACACAAGTGCAAGGAAATGGAGACACAGAGGCGCACGGGGCCGGGGGCAGCACTGGACACGGGAGCCCCTCTCACTGCAGTCTCTGCCTGCCTGCCTGCTTGGTTTCTGCAGTAGTTCTGTTGGCAGAGGCTACACAGAGGCAACTGCAGAGCCCAGCCGGCCGTGGCCGCCCCTCGCCACCCCTGTGCCCGGACATCACAGAGCACGGCTTTACCTCCCCAGGTCCCTGGATCTGACCGGCCCTCTGCTCCTGGGGGGCGTCCCCAACCTGCCGGAAGACTTCCCGGTGCACAACCGGCAGTTCGTGGGCTGCATGCGGAACCTATCGGTCGATGGCAAAAATGTGGACATGGCTGGATTCATCGCCAACAATGGCACCAGGGAAGGTACGGGTGGCCACCGGGGCGTCGGGGCTGCTGCAGTGGCATCTGGCTGGACGTCGAAGCCACACAGAAGGCACAGCTTGCAGCTCCCCGGGGAGCCATCTTTTTCTTAGGAGTGTGTGTGCCCAGCTGTGGACAGCTCCTGGGAGTGGATCCCGGAGTCCAGGCTCACCAGATGTGCAACCCTGCAGTCTCTGCAGTTTGGGGTTTCTGCAGCGTGGAGTTGCCGTGACGCCGCTGGCCCAGCCAGCTAACCCGAGGCACACATGGTTCTAGGGTCTTGCATGTGGCACCAGGTGACTGGGCCAGGCGCTGTGATGGCCTGGAGCCCCAGCGTCTCCAAGTGTGGGCGGTGTGTTCAGCAGCTTCTCAGTTCGCACGTTCCTGCCTCTGCCAGAGGCGTTCAGACCTGGCCTGCCTACTGTCCAGCCCCGCTTCCGTTCTGTCCCGGTTTCCCACACCACGCCTGGCACAGGGGACCCCGGCGGTTCCTCTGAGTCAGGCTCCACCGCACGCTCTGTGTTGCCAGGCTGTGCTGCTCGGAGGAACTTCTGTGATGGGAGGCGCTGTCAGAACGGGGGCACCTGTGTCAACAGGTGGAACATGTACCTGTGTGAGTGTCCGCTCCAATTCGGCGGGAGGAACTGCGAGCAAGGTGAGTGCCTGGCATCATCCATCCTCCTCCCCGGCCGCCTTAGCCTGGGAGGCATCACTCCTTGATGTGCCTGGGATCACCATGAGGGGGCTTCACATCCGAGGCCGGCAGCCTCTGGCAGCATTGCTGCGTTTACTGCAGACTCATACTGCCCTCGCCAAGAGACTCGCCTCCGCAGAACCCCCGTTCCTGCCCCTGGGGTCCCCAGTCCCACAGGTGTGAGGTGGGACAGGTAGGGTGGTCTGGCAGGGCCCAGCCTCAGCAACCCCAACCACTGAGCCCAGGGATCCTGAACCCACCCACCTCTGCCTCCCGTCCAGCCTGAGAGCACCTTGCCACGCCCATCGGTGGCTGGGAGCCTAAAGGTCTTCACACTTCCTGGGAAGGAGGCTCACGTCCCTGGGTGGGCTTCTGTGGAGCCCCTGTGGCTGACTGTGAGGTCAGGATGCGCCATAGAGGGGAGGCTCAGACCAGCCCTCGTGTTAAGTGAAAAAGGCCCAGGCCCAGCCTGCAGGCCCATCCCCTGCATCTGCAGCAAAGAGTGTGTGGCCCAAATGATTTCGGGCGACACCTGAGGTCCTGGGCCTGTGTCCGCAGCCATGCCCCACCCCCAGCTCTTCAGTGGTGAGAGCGTCGTGTCCTGGAGCGACCTGAATGTCATCATCTCCGTGCCCTGGTACCTGGGGCTTATGTTCCGGACCCGGAAGGAGGACAGCGTTCTGATGGAGGCCACCAGCGGCGGGTCCACCAGCTTTCGTCTCCAGGTGACTGGGGCCCCATGCCACCAGGGCACCTGCTAGGTGGGAGCCCAAGGGAGGGACCCAGGCGCTGGACTTGCTGGTGCACACTCAGGCACCTGCTACTCGCCCTTCCTCCTGCGCCTACCCCTCTTTGGGTTCTCAGAAGAGGATGAGGGGGAGCATGAGCCCTTTCTTTCCTCTGGGAGGTGGAGACAGAATGAGACAGCATGAGGCCGGGCCGACCCTGGGGCCCAGCAGAGCTCAGCTGAGGTGCGTCGTGGACGGCAGCTCTGGTCTCCCTCTAGCCTGAGGGTTTGGCTGGAGCGTGGGCATTGCAGAGCTGAGGGACATGCCGAGCCTTCGGGCAGAAACAGTGGGCCTCACCAGTGAACGTTGTGGCCAGGTGCAGGGCGGACGTGGTGGCTCACACCTGTAATCCCAGCACTTTGCGGGGCTGAGGTGAGTGGATCACCTGAGGTCAGGAGTTTGAGCATGGAGAAACCCCATCTCTACTAAACATACAAAAAAATCAGCTGGATGTGGTGGCTCATGCCTGTCATCCCAGTTACCCAGGAGGCTGAGGCAGGAGAATCAATTGAACTAGGGAAGTGGAGGTTGCAGTGAGCTGAGAACGTGCCATTGCAGTCCAGCCTGGCAACAAGACCGAGACCATCTCAAAAAAGGGAAAAAAAAAAAAAAAAGCTGGGGCCAGGTGCTGGTTGCAGCAATGTGCCGTCCGCTGTCTCCGGGAGCGTGGCGCCGGAAGCCCCCCATGCGGCCGCCTGCGTGTTTTCTCTGTCTTGTTGGTCTTTACTCTTTCATTTATTTGAAAGAAAAGTTTATTTGTTGGGTAAGCGTTGCACACAGCTTGTAGAAGGTGATCTAAATGCGCTCTCTCCTCTGGTTTCTTGTGGTACACACGGTTTCTGCGCACGCCTTCCGGGCTCCATAGACACTTGGTTTGAGAAACGGTCATGAGCCCAGTCTTCCCTCATCAGGCTGCCCTTCTGCCACTCCCTGGAGACTCTGCCATACGAGGCAGCCATGGGGGCCTTCCTGGGATGCCGCCCGGCCCTCTGCTTGCCCTCTTGCTCTGCTGCCTGTGAATCTCCAGGTCATTCCCGTCTGTGGTCATGGCAGGGCACAGACGTTCTCCTGTAAACCCTGGTGCTGTGACCCTTTCTGATCAGGGTCTATCTCTGAAAACTCACATGGGCAGTTCTCCCTCCTAAAAAGCTCCGTTTATCCTTTATATCTCTCCTTAGGCCAAATTCACCTCCCTTGGCACAGGAGTGGCCTGTGGAGTCATGCCGGAGCAGCATGCTCCGTCTTGATTTGACAGATTCCCAGATTGCGTAATTGGGTGATTCCTTTCTTCCTCCTAGGCTTTTTTTTTTTTTTTTTGAGATGGAGTTTTGCTCTTGTTGCCCAGGCTGGAGTGCAGTGGCACAACCTCAGCTCACTGCAACTGCCACCTCCCGGGTTCAAGTGATTCTCCTGTCTCAGCCTCCAGAGTAGCTGGGATTACAGGTACTTGCCACCACACCCAGCTAATTATTTGTATTTTTAGTAGAGACAGGGTTTTGCCATGTTGGCCAGGCTGGTTTCGAACCCCTGACCTCAGGTGATCCACCTGCCTCAGCCTCCCAAAGTGCTGGGATTACAGGCGTAACTTCTAGGCTTCTTTCCAAGTCTGTATATGTGTGTGGGCGCACCCACACATCTTTGTGCAAGTGTGTGTACTTGTCACTATATGTGCATATGTGCGTCTCTCTACATGCTTGCACATTTGTGCATGTCTGTGTGCATGTGGCTGTATATGTCTGCATGTGGCTGTGTCTGTATGCATGTGGCTGTATATGTATGCCTGTGTATGTGGTTGTATACGTATGCATGTGGCTGTATATGTATGCAGGTGGCTGTGTCTATATGCATGTGGCTATGTATGTGTGCATATGGCTGTGTATGTCTGCATGTGGCTGTATATGTATGCCTGTGTATGTGATTATATATGTATGCATGTGGCTGTGTATGTATGCAGGTGGCTGTGTATGTATGCATGTGGCTGCGTATGTCTGCATGTGTATGCAGCTGTATATATATGCATGTGCATGTGTGTGATGAGACCTGGGTGCACACGGTCTCAGAGCAGCACTGACTTCCTTTTGGTTGTTCATTATCTCCAACCAGAGTGCGCCTGGGGCTCCCTCCTGCCCTCCCTTCAGCACACAGAGATGCTGCCCTTAGGTTAGTCTCCTCTCCTGCCTTGGGTGGGCCACACGGGAACACTCACCCTGTCCTCCCAGAATGACCCCCCTGCAAGCTCTTGTGGTTGGGAAGTCCCTCCCAGAGCGGGGTCTGGGCCAGCTGCATGTCCTCTGCTGTCAGCTGCATGCCGTGCAGAACCACACCCTGTTGGATTTGCTCCCTTGGGCTCTGGGCCTTCTTATGCTGCCCAGAGTGTACTGAACGCCATACCCCATCAGGAGAGGCTGGGCCGGAGCCAAAGATGGTCAGAGGTGAGACGGATTTTACGGAGTGCCTGCTCCAAGCTCTCGCTCCACACAGGGGAAACTGAGGTGTAGAGGCTCTTCACTCTGGGCTCCATATTTCATTCACTGCCAGGTTCCTGGGACGGCCACAGGCCCCTTTCTGTCAGCCCTATGGACAGCCCAGCTAGAAACAGTTCTGTGTAGCCGAGATTGACACGAGGGTTGGTGGGAGGACAGAGGGGCTGCCAGCACATGCCCTCCCTGCTGTGGGTGCCTGGTTGGAGGGTGG
This sequence comes from Cacajao melanocephalus, assembly GCA_963573385.1. Lineage (NCBI taxonomy): Eukaryota > Metazoa > Chordata > Mammalia > Primates > Pitheciidae > Cacajao > Cacajao melanocephalus. The sequence continues at coordinate 82,061 of CAUYLG010058064.1, forward strand.
CGGGGGCAGGACCGAGAGTGCTCCCCGCGGCTGGTAGAGGTCAGTCCCTCAGCAGTCAGTGAGGGCTCAGGAGACAGTGTGGGGCTGGGGCAGGGCTCAGGCCTCCGCAGGGAGCCTCCTGCTCCTCCCCGGCCACAGCTCAGGAACATTTTCCAGCACAGACTGCTCGGATTGCCTGGAAGGTGTGGTATGATGATGATAGCTGGCCTGTAGGCCCTTGTTAAACTTGTAATTTCATGAGTCTCCCAGGCAGCCCCAGAAGCTCACTCCGGCCCAAAACTTGGCAAGCGCGTTGCTGCCTGGGGATGGCATTTTCTGTGTGGTGGTTTCACTGTCAGAACAAATTAAATTGGCTGTTTGGATGCAGGTGACGAATTGGAGCTTGCACGTTGTCATTTGTCAGTGGGGTCTCTGTAGGAAAAAAGTGCGCTTTCAGTAGGAACGGCTCTGGAAGCCACCCACTCCTGTGCTGTTTGCATAATTACATCATGGAGAGCTCATCTAAAAATAAGGAATTTTGCCAGGGACTACAACCAGTCCTCCAAGTGGAAGTCTGGGTGGTAGGAGTGGTGGCCTTGAGGGGATGCTACAGACCCCAGTGGACACCCAGAAGGCCCCCAGGGCAGCTCCCAGAGGCGAGTCAGCCAAGAGTTACCCGAGGTTCTGGGGGATTTGTCCTTTGCATCATCAGCTTGCAGCCTCCCACGGGCCCGTGAGCTCTGTAAGGCAACAGTTTGGGTGTTCCTGAAAGGATGTCCCCCGAGCCCTTGCCACTGTGGGGGGACAAATAAGTCTCCATTGTCCCCCTACAGCCCAAGCAATTTGGTAATTCCCCCCAGGCACCCAAAATCCACCCACCTTGTCAGGTGGGATAGCCGTGCGATTGCTGAATGCCTCTCTGACCGAGATCCAGGGACATGCCTAAGTTGGAGGCAGTTACCACCCATAAAATGGGGCTTCATTCTGTGGATATCACCTTCGTTTGTAGACATAATGTCACTTTTATTGCTGATCTGCTCACTTTGGAGTTTTTAAAGCAAGAACAATGAAAGAGAATGGCAGAGGAAATTAATAAGCTAACTTATGTAGAACAAAAGAAAGCAAAATGGAGGTCGGGCGCAGCGGCTCACGCCTGTAATCCCAGCACTTTGGAAGGCCAAGGTGGGTGGGTCACCTGAGGTCAGGCGTTTGAGACCAGCCTGGCCACGATGGGGAAACCCCGTCTCTACTAAAAATACAGAAATTAGCCGGGTGTGGTGGTGCACACCTGTAATCCCAGCTACTCAGGAGGCTGAGGCAGGAGAATCGCTTGAACCTGGGAGGCAGAGGTTGCAGTGAGCCGAGGTCATATCACTGTACTCCAGCCTGGGCGACAAAAGTGAAACTCTGTCTCAAAAAAGAAGAAAGAAAACAAAATGGAAAAAGGAGGAAAACTATCTTAAAATAACTATCAGGCTGAGTACAGTGGTTCATGCATGTAATCCTACCACTTTGGGAGGCAAAGGCAGGTGGATCACCTGAGGTCGGGAGTTCAAGACCAGCCTGGCCATCGTGGAGAAACCTCATTTCTACTAAAAATACAAAAATTAGCAGGGTGTCTGGCTAATTACTGTTTTTTTTTCCAGCTCAAAAACAAAATCAACTATCAATAGAGATCAAAAAACAAAAAACACTTTAAGTTACATAACCTTTATAACCAGTTAAAACCTGTATCCTATTTTCTATTATGAATTTATCTTAGACTGATGTGGTATTTAGAAGCAGATTTCTAAGTTAACAAGCATGTAGCATTTTCGTTCCTTTTACTTCTTTTTCCTTTTTTTTTTTTTTTCTGAGAGGGAGGCTCGCTTTGTCTCCCAGGCTGAAGTGCAGTGGTGTGATCTTGGCTCACTGCAACCTCTGCCTCACAGGTTCAAGCGATTCTCCTACCTAAGCCTCCCGAGTAGCTGGGATTACAGGTGAGTGCCACCACACCTGGCTAATTTTTATATTTTTGGTAGAGATGAGGTTTTGCCATGTTGGCCAGGCTGGTCTCCAACTCCTGATCTCAGATGATTCGCCCGCCTCAGTCTCCCAAAGTGCTGGGATTCAGGCGTGAGCCTCTGCGCCCAGCCTCATGTAGCATTTTCTAGCAAATCATTTTGGTAGTGTTTTTACCATAATTGCAGGTCAAAGAATGTATACCATGTGGTTTCAGAGCTTTGAAATGTGTTGAGACTTGATTTACAACCCAGATCTAGTCAGGGTTTTTTTCTTTTTTCTTTTTGGAGACGGAATCACGCTCTATCACTCAGGCTGGAGTGCAATGATGTGATCTCGGCTCACTGCAGCTTCCACCTCCTGGGTTCTAGTGATTCTTTTGCCTCAGCCTCCTGAGTAGCTGGGATTACAGACGCGCACCAACACTTCCAGCTAATGGTTGTATTTTTAGTAGAGACGGGGTTTCACTATGTAGGCCAGGTTGATCTCGAACTCCTGACCTCAGGTGATCCGTCCTCCTCCACCTCTCAAAGTGCTGGAATTAGAGTCGTGAGCCAATGTGCCCGGCCTCTAGTCAAGTTTTGTACACATGCACACGTGTCACTATGTGCTCTGCAGTTGTTATCCATAGTGTTCTATATATGGCAAGTAGGTAAAGTTTGTTAACTGTGGTGTTCAAATATTCAATGTCATTATTGGTTTTAAGTGTTTTTTTTTTTTTGTCTTTGTCTTCTCACTGAGAGAAGTAAGTGACGAATCTCCTACCTTGACTGCAGATTTATCAATTACTTCTCTTGGTAATCTTGATTTTTGCTTTATAGATTTTGAGGCCAGGTTATTAGGTGCATATAAATTTAGAGTTGATTTATCTTCCCAGCAAATTGCCTGTTATCCTTATGAAATTCATCTTTATCGCTAATAAGGATTTTTTGCCTCACCAAAAGCCAAGGAACAACCCCTTGGCAGTCCATGAACCCCAGTTTTTTGTTTTTTTTTTAAGACTGAGTCTCACTCTGTCACCAGGCTAGAATGCAGTGGTGTGATCTTGGCTCACTGCAACCTCCATCTCCCAGATTCAAGTGATTCTTCTGCCTCAGCCTCCCGAGTAGCTTGGGACTACTACAAGTGCCTGCCACCACGCCCAGCTGATTTTTGTATTTTTAGAAGAGGTGGGGTTTCACCGTGTTGGTCAGGCTGATCTTGATCTCTTGACCTCGTGATCTGCCCACTTCGGCCTCCCAAAGTGTTTGGATTACAGGCATCAGCCACTGTGCCTGGCCTAGCCCCAGTTTTTAATCCTCCAGCCCCATGAATCTAGAAAGCTTTGAGGCATCCTGAGACTCTCCAGGTCAGGGGTGACGAATGGGGCATGGTACCACCTGCTGATAGGGCTGAAGAGTGCCAAGGAAGGCAAGGGCTTCAGGTACCTGGCAGCCATGACCTGACTGCACAGTCAGCCTCCGCTGTGTCTTCTGGAACCGGCTGGCAGCCGTGTAAGGAAACAAACACCACCCTCTCTTTCGCAGGTTGTCTTTTCTTTGGTCATGACCCTGAAACTCTGTTTTGCCTTGTGCCACTTCAGTGCCTTCAAACAGAGGTTCTTTAATATTCTGTCTCATTTTTGTAGGTGTTTTCAAGGGAGAGTTGGTCCAAATTGCCAAGTCCTTCCTTAGGGGAACTAAGATTTTGACGCTGCCCTTGGCCGCCTTATTTTAAAATACCGGCATCTTAGGCCAGTTGCAGAGCTGGGTTTTGTTTGTTCATGCAGGTAATTAAACAAGGATTGAATCTTGTCTTATAAAGTATAACATTTACATCCAAAAATGAGAGCCAAATAGTTAGCTGAATCGAGCTGGTTCCCAGTACTTAAAAGCCTAATGGATCATGTTCTTGGCCCTTCCCTTACTTGACCTCCATGCAGGGATTGACGCTTTTCCCCATAGAATGAGACATGCAGTTCTCATAAGTGTTAAAGGAAACAGCAACAGTTTTTTTTGTTTTTTTTTTTGGTTTTTTTTGGTTTTTTTTTTGAGACAAGGTCTCGCTGTATCACCTGAGCTGGAATGCAGTGGTGTGATCTCGGCTCACTGCAACCGCTGCCTCCTGGGCTTGAGTGATCCTCCCGCCTCAGCCTCCCAAGTAGCTGGGATTGCAAGCACCTACCACTGTACCCAGCTAATTTTTATATTTTTTAGTAGACACGAGGTTTTGCCATGTTTGCCAGGCTGGTCTCAAACTCCTGGCCTCAAGTGGTATGCCTGCCTTGGCTTCCCAAAGTACTGAAATTACAGGTGTGAGCCACCACGTCTAGCCAATTTTGCCTAATTATTATTATTTTTGTTTTTTGAGACAGAGTCTTGCTCTTATTGCTCAGGCTGTAGCGGTGTGATCTCGGCTCACTGCCACCTCTGCCTCCCAGGTTCAAGCGATTCTCCTGCCTTAGCCTTCCAAGTAGCTGGGATTACAGGCACCCGCCACCATGTCGGCTAATTTTTTGTATTTTTAGTAGAGACAGGGTTTCTCCATGTTGGCCACGCTGGTCCCTAACTCCACCTGCCTCGGCGTCCCAATGTGCTGGGATGACAGGCCTGAGCCACCACACTCAGCCAACTTTGCCTTTTTTTTTTTTTTTTTGAGACTGAATCTCGTTCTGTCACCCAGGCTGGAGTGCAGTGGTGCGATTTCACCTCACTGTAACCTCCACCACCTCCCGGGTTCAAGCAGTTCTTCTGCCTCAGCCTCTGAGATGCCCACCATCACGCCTGGCTGATATTTGTATTTTTAGTAAACGTGGGGTTTCACCATGTTGGCCAAGCTGGTCACAAACTCCTGACCTCAGGTGATCCACCCACCTCGGCCTCCCAAAGTGCTGGGATTACAGGCCTGAGCTACTGCACCCGGCCAGCTTTGCCTAATTTTTAAACCCATCTTTGATGTGGTGCCACATCACAAGTCGACTTTCACAGCGTCCTTATTTAAGTGACTGCACAGTATCATCTCTTCCATCGTTGTAACAATCGGTTGGTGCGGCTCTCCCTGCTCCAGATCCTCAACAGCCGCCTCCAGTTCGAGGTGTCCCACGGGCCCTCTGGCGTGGAGTCCATGGTGCTGTCCGGGTTGCGGGTGACCGATGGGGAGTGGCACCACCTGCTGATCGAGCTGAAGAACGTTAAGGAGGACAGTGAAATGAAGCACCTGGTGACCATGACCTTGGACTATGGGATGGACCAGGTGAGCTGGCACCTGCACCTCCTTTGGGGACAGACCCTTCTTCTGGCCCAGGGAGAAACAGAATGACCCCTTAATGTGCCAGGACCCGCCAGAGATCTTGTGGATTTGGGGAGGCACTTTCTGGGACCCTCAGTGGACTTCTGTTCTGCCCTGTGCGGAGGCCACTGGCATCCTCACCTCCTCCTTCACCCAGATGCTGCCCTCCTGTGGGCAGCTTCCTCCAGCTGCTTTTCTCCTCACAGTGCTGTTGGCACCCTCAGCAGTGGTTTCTTTTAGCAACGCCATCTTGAGCAACGCCTGCAGCCTCAGCACTATGTCTTTAGGGTACTGAGGTAGACATGCCAGGGCCCGGGAGGCCGAGGCGGGCAGATCACAAGGTCAGGAGTTCAAGAGCAGCGTGGCCAACATGGTGAAACCCCATTTCTATTAAAAATTCAAAAATTAGCCAGGTGTGGTGGCGCATGCCGGTAGTCCCAGCTACTCGGGAGGGTGAGGCAGGAGAATCACTTGAACCGGAAGGCGGAGGTTGCAGTGAGCCGAGATTGCACCACTGCACTCCAGCCTGGGTGACAGAGCGAGATTCCGTCTCAAAAAAAAAGAGAAATGCCAGGGTCCATGCCCTCAGAGTATGGATGGGGAGCGAAGCTGGCAGAGCAGTGAGGCCCAGGTCCTGGACAGGGCTGGAGACACCAGCGGGCTCCACGTTTCCCAGGCAGGCAGGTGGCGTGGTCCCAGACAATGTTCGGAACACTTAGGAACCAGACTGGGTTTCTACAGTTTGCAGGTGGGAAACCCAGGATGTTGTCTATGAGATGCTCACACACTTAAGGGGCTCCCTGGGATTTCCAAGAGCTCTTGGAGCCAAGGCTCACCTTACAACACAGACCTGGGAACAAATAGGTATGTTCCAGGCACCTGCCTTTCTGGGACAGGAGCTCAGCCAAGACGCTCTTGGGTACCCACAGTATTCATGGGTGAACGGATTTCCGATCCCAGAGTCTTCCTGATGCTCCAAGTTCTCTGTCACAGAGTGGCTGGTTTAGGGTTGTGCCCTTGACGGAGGCAGGAGAGTTACACACTTTCCCCTGCCGGCCGCCTCAGCTGGGCTGGGAGCTGGACACCCTCCTCTGGCCTAGTTCCCTCGCCCTGGTCATCGCAGCCAGCCACGCTGCCCAGCTGGGCCCAGCTCTCTCTTTGGAGGCTCGGATGTCCTCAGGCTCTGGGGAGTTGGTTGAAGTGACTGTTTCAGGCTTCCAGTGCGTTCTTCCCAGCTAGAAGATGTTTCTAGGGTGGTGGACGCAGCCCCCAGAGCTCCGCCCCCTCTTTCCACACAGAACAGGGCAGATATCGGGGGCATGCTTCCTGGGCTGACGATAAGGAGCATGGTGGTTGGGGGCGCCTCTGAAGACAAGGTCTCCGTGCATCGTGGGTTCCGAGGCTGCATGCAGGTATGTGGGGGTGGGCGGGCTGCCCCTCACAGGTGGCTCGGAGGCTGCCAGCACTGCAGTTGGTGCCTTCGGTCAGCTGTTAGCTTTCAGAGAATGTGTCTGATTGGCACCCCCACTTTAACAGCTCCTGTTTCCTCTTTAGACCCATCCCCCTTGGCATCAGGGTGTCCCTGGCCCCTGCAGCTCCTCACCGCCATGCCATGCTAGCCACCTGCCCCTCTGCCTTCACAAAGTGTCCTGAATCAAGCCCCTCGCCACCGCCCCCACCGAGTTCAATCCCACACAGCGCCCAAGTGGCCCCCATGCCTATCCCCTGGAGCCAGGTGCTCCAACTACAGCCGGGGGAGCTGCTCTGAGAGTCACTCAGGTCTCAGCCCCCTTGGCAGGGACATCAGCTCCTCACGCCCCCTCCACGCACCCCAGGAGATCTGGCCAGCATGCCCTCTGAGCTCCTTGCCAAGCTCTGCACTACACTCTGGCTACCAGGCCGTGGGAGTGAGAGGAACAACCCTGCCCGTCCCAGCTCTGTCGATAAATGAGGCATCACAAATGAATGCCTTGCAAGGGACCAGAGAGATCTCGGAGTTCCCTCAGCCCCTCCTTAACTTTCTGGGCTTCTCCGGCCCCAATGCCCTTTCCTTAATGCAGGGAGTGAGGATGGGGGGGACGCCCACCAATGTGGCCACCCTGAACATGAACAACGCCCTCAAGGTCAGGGTGAAAGATGGCTGTGATGTGGAGGACCCTTGTACCTCGAGCCCCTGTCCCCCCCACAGCCGCTGCCACAACGCCTGGGAGGACTACAGCTGCGTCTGTGACAAAGGTGGGAGATGCCTCTCATGGCTGAAACACAGGACGGGGGCTCAGTTTGGACATTGGTGTCCCCAGCTGATTCCCTGTGGTTCCGTGGAGCGCTGAGCTTTCTTTTATAACAAGTGGGCCTCTCCTGGAGAGAGACGTGGCCTCTTCCTTACTTGAGGCATGGGGAGTGGTCTAGGCCCTCTCCTCAGCACATGAGGTGATCAGCAAAGAAATAGTGAAAAGTAAGGCCAAGCGCGGTGGCTCACGCCTATAATCCCAGCACTTTGGGAGTCAGAGGCGGGCGGATCACTTGAGGCCAGAAGTTCGAGACCAGCCAGGCGACATGATGAAACCCTGTCTCTACCAAAAAAATGCAAAAATTAGCCAGGCGTGGTGGCATGTACCTGTGGTCCCAGCTACATGGAAGGCTGAGGTGGGAAGATCACTTGAGCCTGGGAAGCAAAGTCACAGTCAGCTGAGATCATGCCACTGCACTTCAGCCTGGGCAACAGAGCAAGACTCTGTCTCCAAAAAAACAAAAAAGGCCTATTGAACACATTAACAAAAATCCAGGCCGGGCACGGTGGCTCACGCCTGTAATCCCAGCACTTTGGGCTGAGGCGGGTGGATTGCCTGAGGTCAGGAGTTCGAGACCAGCCTGGCTAACATGGAGAAACCCCATCTCTACTAAAAATACAAAAAGAAATTAGCCAGGCATGGTGGCGTACACCTGTGATCCCAGGTACTTGGGAGGCTGAGGCAGGAGAATTGCTTTAGCCTGGGAGGTGGAGGTTGCAGTGAGCTGAGATCATACCACTGCACTCCAGTCTAGGTGACAGAGAGAGACTCTATCTCAAAAAAAAAAAAAAATTCTACATTCAGGGTGGCCTCTGAATTTTGAGATACTGAAGTCATCCTCTGCTGATGGCCGTTCCTTATGTGTCCTGGGGTGGCCTCGGCCCATGTCCCAAGGCTCTCACCCTGCTCGGGGCAGCCCCAAATGCCTTCCTCACTGCATCGCCAAGTCTAACCCACCTAGTCTGTGTTTTCTGGGACCCTGCATCACCCGTCCTCTCCCTGTGCTGAGTACGGGGGGACAGGTTGCTCCAGATACTTTAACATTAGAAGGTCTTGTGGATTCTGGGTGGAGGTAATGCTGGCTCTGTCCTTGCAGGGTACCTTGGGAGAGACTGTGTGGACGCCTGTCACCTGAACCCCTGCGAGAACATGGCGGCCTGCGTGCGCTCCCCCGGCTCTCCGCGGGGCTACGTGTGCGAGTGTGGGCCCAGCCACTACGGGCCGTACTGCGAGAGCAAGTAAGCGCAGCCCCTGTGCCTCCACGCCTGCAGAGTCCACCTGGCCATCCTCGCTCTTGAGTCAGTGTCTTCTCTTTCTTATTTTGACCCAAAGATATGTGTAGTTCTGGATAACAGGGACATATTTTTTTTGAGACAGAGTCTTGCTCTGTCACCCAGACTGGAGTGCAGTGGCGCAATCTCGGCTCACTGCAACCTTCACCTCCTGGGCTCAAGCAGTTCTCCTGCCTCAGCCTCCTGAGTAGCTGGGATTACAGGCGTGCACCACCGTGCCCAGCTAATTTTCGTATTTTTAGTAGAGATGGGTTTCACCACATTGGCCAGGCTGGTCTCGAACTCCTGACCTCAAGTGATCCACCCGCCTCAGCCTCCCAAAGTGCTGGTATTATGGGCGTGAGCCACCGCCTAGGCAATAAGAATCCATTTGGACATCTCAAACTAACCCCATTGGATCATGTGTCCACCCCAGAAACATGTAACACGACTCATCCATCTGGAGTCCCCGCTGTGCTCAGAGAAAACAGGCCCTTTGAGATGCAGGAGATGCGTGTGATTATACAGAACACTTTCTCGAGTCAGTGGGGTTGAAGTCGTGTCTGATGTGTGTGGAGATCCTGGTATGGTTAGGACTGGCAGCAGCGTGCTCTCTGGGCTTCCGGAGTGCCCTTTGCACAGGGATGGCTGGGCACAGATGTGGACTCATCAGAAGCATCAGTTTGTCCGAGGCGAAGCTGCTTGGTTCTTCATAAACCAATGTTCCAGGCCCTCATGGAGGGGATGTCCCCATGGCTCATAGGCCTCAGCTGCTGGTGGGCATCAGGTGCAGGGACACCTGCTATGCTCTGTTCTTTGTCTACCTGAGCCTAGAGCAGGTGCTGTGATCCCGGCTGCAGCCCCATAAGTGGGAAGCAGCCTGTGGCCTTGGGCTTGTGACCTCACAAGAAGATGGCACCGTACCACACTTGGATGTCAGCAAGATGTGATGCAAGAGGGGGCTTAAAGGAGGTGCCCTGGGAGTGGAGAGGGAGGTGGGAGCCAGGGAGGCTGAAGCAGGAGGGCATTCTGGGAGCAAAAGCAAATGAGCCGAGTTGGAGAGGAGCAAGGGGATGAGGCTGGTCTAAAGAACCCGCGGGTCGTCTGGGGAGGCAGAGAGGCCTGGGTGAGGGCGGGGGTGGGCCCGCAAGCCAGAGCTCGGCTGTATGGAGGCTGTGGGGGCCCAGCACAAAAGTGACAGGACCAGGTCTGGTTTTGGGGAACCCCCATCTGCCACATGGAACACAGCTCGGAGCAGGGGGTGTTACCAGGAAGCTGACCCGGCGTCCCCATGCCTGGCGCCACAGTCACCAGAGCTGCAGGGAGACGAAGGCTCTGGGGCCCCCACACCACACACACACATCCATAAATACCAGACTCCGTTCTCTGCCTGGGTCTCTTTATGACCCTGATTTGTACACAGTCAGTCCTTAATAATTGCTCGCCAAGTGAGTGAACTCGAGAGGCTGGCAGCTGGGTGGAGGGACCTCTGTTAGCCAGGATGGGAATGCAAGAGCCCACTGGACATCGGGCGGGGACGTCGCAGGCAGGCAGGGCTGCAGGTGACTGCGCAGGTGCCGCCCACGACAGGAACAGGTAGGGCGACTCGTGTCCAGCCACCGCCAGCGCCTCAGAGGCCTGGCCTTGTCCCTGCAGTGTCACTCATCTTCAGCATCTGCTGTTCCCTGCCGGGGGAGGCTCAGGGAAGCAGGACTGGCTCCCACTGGATTCTGAGTGTGTGGACATGTGCCACTGACCTAAGGGGCATGCTACACCAGGGCATGGCTGCCCTGACCGTCTGTACGGCTAGTGGCCAGGGGACCTGGGGGACAACATAAGCTGCAGAACTCCCTGTTCAGGAACCTCCCTTAGGGCGTCTCATGCTGCCACTCACCCCACGTGGCCTTGGAGAAGTTGTTCCAGGCAGCTGAGCTGAGTCTGCCTGTGTGGGGCTATGACGTGAAAGGCCAGCCTTGCAGTGGGGTCCATTGTCATTAGGCCCCAATGAGCCAGGCATGGTGTGGATGTGGGGCACACAGTGAACACAGATGCTGTCACAGTTGCTTTCAGCATGGTCGATCTGTGGGTGGGGGTGAGGTTGGGAGCCAGTAGAGGGGAAACTGAGGCCACATAACATGGAAGGGAAGCTCCCAGAGCTGGGCTTAGCCAAGCTTCCTGGGCAACCGTCTCCGTGCCACCAACGGGCATCTTCTTGTTCTAGAAAGCACAGTTGCATAAACCTTCCATCTGCCCTCTCATTTTCCCGACAGACTCGACCTTCCGTGCCCCAGAGGCTGGTGGGGGAACCCCGTCTGTGGACCCTGCCACTGTGCTGTCAGCAAAGGCTTCGATCCCGACTGTAATAAGACCAATGGCCAGTGCCAGTGCAAGGTGAGGCCCAGCCCCCATGATCCCTGCATGCCCACCCAGGCCCTGAGCCCAGGGAGATGGCTGTGTGTGCTCACACACATGCACAGAGGCCGCTATACACACATGCCTGTGAACACTCACACACCTGGAAACACTCACACACCTGCAAACACATGCCTGCGAACACTCACCTGTGGACACTCACAGGCCTGCAGACACACGCCTGCAGATACTCACACGCCTGCAAACGCACACCTGTAGACACTCGCACGCCTGCAGACACATGCCTGCAGACACACACCTGAAAACACTCACACGCCTGCAAACACTCGCACACCTGCAGACACTCACACGCCTGCAGACACAGGCCTGCAGACACATGCCGGTGAACACACACCTGCACGTGCCCTGCCCGTACACACACCTCCACACACACCTGTCTGTGCCCACTCACACCACAGTTGTGTACAGATGTGGTTTTTGGTGTCCTTGCTGCTCCACGTGCCTTGTGAATACTCCACGGCCGCCTTCCGCATGTAAACTCGGGGTTCAACCCTGCCGGCCTCCGCCCGTGGAACAGGAACCCCTACCTGCTCTTGGCCCAGCGTCCATGGCTGTGGGAAGCCCAGCTGTTTCTGAGGGATGGCTTGTCTCTGGCCCCACCTCAGCCCTCCTGGCCTCCTGGTTGGCCGTTTTCCTGGCTTTTTTTTTGAGATGGAGTCTCACTCTGTTGCCCAGGCTGGAGTGCAGTGGCACGATCTCGGCCTCTGCCTCCAGGGTTCCAGCGATTCTCCTGCCTCAGCCTCCCAAGTAGCTGGGATTACAGGTACCCTCCACCATGCCCGGCTAATTTTTGTATTTTTAATAGAGACAGGATTTCACCATGTTGGCCAGGCTGGTCTCAAACTCTCCACCTGCCTCAGCCTCCCAAAGTGCTGGCATTACAGGTGTGAGCCACCGTGCCTGGCCATTTTCCTGGTCTTCACCAAGCTGGCGTCCCATGATGATAGCAGTTTTGAAATAGAAGTCATGACTAAGTGTGTTGGTAAGCTGTGCCCCGCCCCCATCCAAGGCAGTCAGTCCTAACCTGCGTGCAGCACGGAGCTCACATCTCATGGTCTCCAGATGTGCACACATGTTCTCAGCGCAGACACTAGGGACCCCTCCCATCACCTCCTTCAGGATCTTCATGTACACCACAGCTGTGGAGCTCACAGTAACTTGAAACCCAAATGTTAGGTCTGAGGGTGACGGGAGCCTGGGCGGGGGACATGAGCTTCCTGCAGACGTGGCCGGCACTGGGAGGGAAGCTGGCACTGGAGCACCCTTGGATGCCATACCGTGATGTCAGTAGTGTCCTGAGTGCCCTCATTGCTTCCAACAGCAAGCAAGACTTATGTCCTGAAAGACTCAAATGAAACAGCTGTCCTGGGTCAAGGCAGTGTAGCATGTCACCAGATGGTGGTGGTGGCACAGTGGGCGGCAAAGCAGAGGGAACTTGGGGAGTGCATTGGTGAAAACTTGCCTATGATTTTTTTCTCATCCAAAGTTATAGGCAGGGCGTGGTGGCTCATGCCTATAATCTCAGCTGCTCTGGAGGCCGAGGCAGGAGGATCACTTGAGCCCAGGAGTTCAAGACCAACCTAGGCAACATAGAACCCCATCTCTGCAAAAAATAAAAACATTAGCTGAGTGTGCTGGTGCATGCCTCTGATCCCTGCTACTCAAGAGGCTGAGGTGGGAGGATCACTTGAGCCCTGGAGGTTGAGGGTGCAGTAAGCTGTGATTATACTACTGCACTCCAGCCTGGGCAACAGAGTGAGACCCCGTCTCAAAAAAAAAATAAAATAGAAAGTTATACAAAATGTAAGAAAGAACACAAAGATGGCAGTCACCCCATCTCACCTCCCAGCTGTGATTGTGAGTGTTTCAGCATCTCTTCGGGGCCTCCCGCTTACTGTCATTTTACACCTAGCTGGAGTCCCCACCTGACACACAGTCTGAACGCTGCTCATGAGTCTGCCCAGGTCACACAGCCTGCACCATTTTCCAGGGGAGGGGGTGGGACTTGGGCCTGGGGAGGCCCAGTGACCAGTCCAGACAGTGTAGCCGGTAAACAACAAGGGTCAGGCATGAACGCAGGACTTTGTGAACCCAAAGCACAAGCTCTTGATTGTCACCCTGGCCCGCTCAGTGGTAGACTTTCAGGTGGCTTCTAATTTTTTTTTTCTTTTTTTCCTTTTTTTTTTTTGCGGGGGGGATATGGAGTCTCGCTCTGTCTCCAAGCTGGAGTGTAGTGGTGTGATCTCGGCTCACTGCAGCCTCCACCTCCTGGGTTCGAGCAGTTCTCCTGCCTCAGCCTCCCGAGTAGCTGGGACCACAGGCGCACACCACCACACCCAGCTAATTTTTGTATTTTTAGTAGTGACGGGGTTTCACCATGTTGGCCAGGCTGGTCTTAATCTCTTGACCTCTTGATCTGCCTGCCTTGGCCTCCCAAAGTGCTGGGATTACAGGTATGAGCCACCGTACCCGGCCTCTGATTTTTCAAAACAACATTAAAAAAACACCCAAGGGCCATCCCCACAAGTAAGCCTCCCTTTGGATCTCTGATTCTTTTTAGGACAGAAGGTGCCCACTGTTGGGATTTGCTAAGATGTGAGGGAGGGAGGTCGTGCTTCCCGGGAGAACCGCTGTCCTGGGAAGAGCCTCCCTTGCAGGGCCCTGGGAGGCAGCCCCCGTGGGGCGTGGGGTGTGGGGTGTGGGGTGTGAGCAGAGAGTAGCCATGAGGGGTGCAGACGGCTGGGGCCAACACATGTGCCCTGAGGGTGGGAGTCTGGATGTTGCTGAGGAAACGTGCTTCGACATAGGACCTCTTCTGGGCATGGCCCTGCCTCTGGCTTTTGCAGGAGAATTACTACCAGCCCCCGGCCCAGGACGCCTGCCTGCCCTGTGACTGCTTCCCCCACGGCTCCCACAGCCGCGCTTGCGACATGGCCACTGGGCAGTGTGCCTGCAAGCCCGGTGTCATCGGCCGCCAGTGCAACCGCTGCGACAACCCATTCGCCGAGGTCACCATACTCGGCTGCGAAGGTCTGAGTTGCCCCTTGACTCCCCGCAGGTCACAGCGCAGGGACAGGCTGCCGGGCTGGTGTGCACGTGTGTGCCTGCGCGCAGGGTGTTTGGGGAACCCTGGGCTCCTTTGTGTTCTACGTCCTCTTGACCTTCTAGAAACCTGGTTCTGCGTGAGGGGTGTGGGTCAGAGCCTGGTCACCCCCTCTCCAGCTCTGACATGGATGGGGGGCGGGGGAGATGCTAGGGTTCGGTTCTCTGTGGGAGCAGGGCCTCCTGCAGCAGGGAGGCACACGCATACAGCAGGGCCCGTTTGTGGTTGTGGGTACAGCGTGCCCTGCTGAGCGGCCTTCTCTCCTCTCTAACCCAGTGATCTACAACGGCTGTCCCAAAGCGTTCGAGGCCGGCATCTGGTGGCCACAGACCAAGTTCGGGCAGCCAGCTGCAGTGCCATGCCCCAAGGGATCTGTTGGTGAGTCCCTGTGGCCGGTGGCATCCATGGGTAGGGAACTGAGGCACGAGTCCTTGTGAGAGAGCCGGTCGAGGTGTCGGGACTCATGCAGGCCAAGTGCTGCATGAGTAAATATACAATGCAGGCAGAGAGTATAACAGACTCATAAACGGCACAGCATGTATGGGGACGCCCGCCAGTCAGATCCGGCCATTCCCTGCTCTGCCACTCAGGCTAGGGCACTGGGACAAATGGCTTCGTTGTTCATAGCATTAGGCGTCCTCTGTGAAATGTGGACAGTGACCATGTCCACGCTGTGAGGGATGCCTGCGGAGTCCAGTGAGGGAGTACAAGGAAAGGTCAAGCTGCAGTGGATTCCTGGCGTGTGGGATCCTGGCTGCCCGGCAGACGGTGTTGCTGATTTCTTTTTTTTTTTTTTTTTTTTTTTTTAGCCGGGGTCTCACTCTGTCACCCAGGCTGGAATGCAGTGGCGCAATCTTGGCTCACTGCAACCTCCGCCTCCTGGGTTCCAGCAATTCTTCTGCCTCAGCCTCCTGAGTAGCTGGTACTACAGGCGCACGCCACCACACCCGACTAATTTCTATATTTTTTAGTAGAGACGAGGTTTCACCATATTGGCCAGGCTGGTCTCGAGCTCCTGACCTCGTGATCCACCCACCTTGGCCTCCCAAAGTGCTGGGATTACAGGCGTGAGCCACCGTGCCTGGCCGCTGGTTTCTTCCTTCACACACTTGCTCAGGAGTCCTGGCTCCTGTGTGCAGGGCGCCTGAAATGCCTGGCTGTCAGTGTCAAAGCAGCTTCGGCCATGGCCCTGGCATGAAAGAAGGGTGCTGGTGTTGGCCTCGTGGCCCCCATGGGGTTCTCACTGCCACGCAGGGTTGTGGGTTACATTTGGATTGGGGATTGAAATACACCAGCATTGATCAACAGTTTGAGTTTCAGGCTTTGATAGCTGCTCTCCTTCCCCAGGAAATGCGGTTCGACACTGCAATGTGGAGAAGGGCTGGCTGCCCCCAGAGCTCTTCAACTGTACCACCGTCTCCTTCGTGGACCTCAGGACCATGGTAGGGGTGCCTCAGGGATGCATGCTCCGCAGGGGCACACGTGTGCTCGTGTATGCATGAGAGTTTGTGTGGGCCGAGGCTCCTGGGCTGGGGAGTGTTGGGACAGCTGGGATGATGCAGGGATGGCCCCATGGGCCAGCAGCCTAGAGCCATCAGGTTCCAGTGACTTGGGGGCATTGGCACCTGAACTGGGCACCCCACGTGTCCTTCTCTCTCCACCGACACCGGCTCTGCGTCTTTGGTTCTGAAAACTCAGGGTCCCTGCGTTTGACTCCATTTACCCTCTGATCCTGCCCTGTCTCACGGGGTTTGTTCCCGAGTCTCCCACTTCCTGTCTTTCTCTGAGCCCTTTGTAGCCCACCAGACCCTCGTTTCCAGGCTCTGACTATCAGCAGTGCTCATTTTTGGGGTTTTGGATTTTTTAAATTTTTGATACGGAGTCTTACTCTGTCTCCCAGGCTAGAGGGCACAGGCGCAGTCGCAACTCACTGCAACCTCCACTTCCCAGATGCAGGCAATTCTTCTCTCCCAGCCTCCTGAGTTGGGACAGACAGGTGTGCACCACCATGCCTGGCTAATTTTTTGTTTTTAGTAGGGGCAGAGTTTCGCCATGTTGGCCAGGGTGGTCTTGAACTCCTGAC
>CAUYLG010058065.1:0-44049 GCA_963573385.1 Cacajao melanocephalus
ATCCAGGCAGCCTTCCGGGAGCCACGGCTGCTTGTGGTTACTGACCCAAGGGCTGACCACCAGCCTCTCACAGAGGCGTCCTATGTTAACCTACCTACCATTGCTCTGTGTAACACAGATTCTCCTCTGCGCTATGTGGACATTGCCATCCCATGCAACAACAAGGGAGCTCACTCAGTGGGTTTGATGTGGTGGATGCTGGCTCGGGAAGTCTTGCGCATGTGTGACACTTTCCCGTGAACACCCGTGGGAGGTCATGCCTGATCTCTACTTCTACAGAGATCCTGAAGAGATTGAAAAAGAAGAGCAGACTGCTGCTGAAAAGGCTGTGACCAAGGAGGAATTTCAGGGCAAATGGACTGCTCCAGCTCCTGAGTTCACTGCTACTCAGCCTGAGGTTGCCGACTGGTCTGAAGGCGTGCAGGTGCCCTCTGTGCCTATCCAGCAGTTCCCTACTGGAGACTGGAGCGCCCAGCCTGCCACAGAAGACTGGTCTGCAGCTCCCACTGCTCAGGCCACTGAATGGGTGGGAGCAACCACTGAATGGTCTTAAGCTGTTCTTATGTGGGCTGTTAAACAACATAAGATTCATGGAAAATAAACATCGAATTTCTAAAAGTTGTATTCATCTATTTTGGTTTTTTATTCCAGATCAGAATACCTGGGATTTCATACCAAAGTATAATAATAAATACATGTCTTGACATGAATTGTACTTCTAAAAAAAAAAAAAAAGAATTAGAGCAATTTCATACATCTGTTGACCTGAACGATACCTTTTCTGAGAATTGCACAAGTCTTCTGAACAATTGTCTTTTATAATGATGCCTTTTTACTATTAAAATAATAAGATGCATAGAAATAAGATATGGAACAAGAAGTAAGGCTCTAAAGTGGGTACAGAGCCTAGGGGTTTGGAATTGTTTTCAGGATTGTGAACTTTGAATTGGTTTCAGAAAATAAATGTGTTTTCTGCAGTTTTTGCATAATATTTCTGGGTATCAGATTATTATATCTATGTTGCTTGGGATTTGTTGAGTGATTTGAATCTGTGAAGTGGTGTCTTTCTTCTCTGTGCTCAGCAAATTTTTTTATCTCTTCATATGTTTTCTCCTCCTCATTCTTGCCCTCTTCACTTGTAAACTTCAATCAGTTGTATGACAGGGCTTGAGAGAGAGAGATTGATTTTCATGTCTTTTCCTTTTATAGCTAAATTTCTTGAAAGAATTATCTGCATTCTCCCTCTCCTTGTAGATGGCCACTCGTTGCCAATGGGCTCCTACCTACTGTTCCATTAGGAGCACTTTTAGCTCGGTTAACAAAAGTTTATGGTCACTAAATTCAATAGTAACTTCTATACTTTAAAAAATATCCATCCTAGGCCGGGCGCGGTGGCTCACGCCTGTAATCCCAGCACTTTGGGAGGCCGAGGTGGGTGGATCACGAGGTCAAGAGATCGAGACCATCCTGGCCAACATGGGGAAACCCCGTCTCTACTAAAAATAGAAAAATTAGCAGGGCGTCGTGGCGCAAGCCTGTAGTCCCTGCTTGAAACCGGGAGGCAGAGGTTGCAGTGAGCCGAGTTTGCGCCACTGCACTACAGCCTGGAGCCTGGAGCCTGGCGACTGAGCAAGACTCTGTCTTAAAAAAAAAAAAAAAAAAAATTAAAAAAAATTCCATCCTATCATCTTTTCTTGCTTTAGGGCTTTGTAAAAAAAATTTGTGACAAAGTCTCGCTCTCTCACCCAGGCTGGAGTGCAGTAGTGTGATTATACTCACCACAGCCTCAACCTCCCAACCTCTAGTAACCCTTCCACCTCAGCCTCACAAGTAGCTGGACCTCCAGGCATACACCACCATGCCCAGCTAATTTTAAAAAACTTTTTGTAGATACAGGGTCTCACTCTGTTGCCCTGGCTAATCTGAATCCCGGGCTCAAGTGATACCCACCTCTTGGCCTCCCAAACTGCTGGGATTATAGGCATAAGCCATTGCATTCTCTTGGTCTTGAAATTTATTCTGTACACTCCCAATTTTCTTTTCCTTTTTACTTGTCAAGGGCTCATTTTTCAGTTGTTTTGTAAGATCCTGTTTCTCTTCCCACCTCACAAATAATGATGTTTCTTTGGGATTTGACAAATGATGAGTTTAACAATTGGGGAGAAGCACATAATCCATTTAGAGCCATCTTGGTTTGCAGAGTCTGCTGACCGGATATCAGTATTTTCTGCTCCCCTCCTGGGCAAGTTTCCCTCATAACTGTTACTCCCAGTTCCTTGGGAAAGCCTTATTGGTCACTAGTAATTGTTTCTGGTAATAGGCAGAAGAGTTTTCCAGAGTTATTCTCAACTTCTCAGGCAGGCACTGTCATTATTGCACCAGGTGATTGGATAATCACAGCTCTGGAGGGAAGTGAGATTAGAAAATTTCAAATTATGTCTTAAGAGTTTTGCTGCCGGTGGCTCACGCCTGTAATCCTAGCACTTTGGGAGGCCGAGGTGGGTGAATCACCTGAGGTCAGGAGTTCAAGACCAGCCTGGCCATCATGGTGACACCCCATCTTAAAAAAAAAAAAAAAGAGTTTTGCTGCCTGTCACCACCCATGTTATCATTGTTGACAACATTTTAGGTGATTATAAATCAGTCTCAGAGACAGCTGAGAATAGCAGGACTGTAAGGAGTAATAGCTGGGAAAGTAACTCTTCTTGACAGGCGTGGTACAGATACACAGACACAAGCTTCCACATAAAGAGGAAGGATATTTTCTTTCTTTTCTTTTTTTTTTATAAGATGGGGTTTCACCATGTTGGCCAGGCTGGTCTTGAACTCCTGACCTCGGGTGATCCATCCACCTTGGCCTCCCAAAGTATTAGGATTACAGGCATGAGCCACCGCACCCAGCCGAGGAAGGATATTTTCTAAGGCATGACCTAGACTTCTCAAGAGAAGCTGCAGGTAAGATACTCCATGTCCACCTCTGATTTCTGCCATTTTGGTTGGTGTGATTATCAGTGACGTTGGTTGGTGGTGTGGAACACGGTAATGAGGAGACCTGATTTTTTGTTACTTCAGGAGATAATTGTGTGGTTAGAATTTCAGGCTCTGCTTGCAGGAATGACTAGAGTCTTACCATTGTTATGTCCATGTGTGATGAGGAATTATATAAAATTTACTAAGTTCTCAGATCATGGGCAGCCACTATGTATTTGAATGACAATCATTGGAATGTGAACATTTATAACTCTCTGTGCCCCTGATGTGATTAAAGGAGACAGTGTTTGTTTCTCTATAGACCCCTGTGGTCCTTAAAACTATTTCTCCCTGGCCAGGCGTGGTGGCTCACACCTGTAATCCAAGCACTTTGGAGGCTAAGGCGGGCGGATCACCTGAGGTCAGGAGTTCAAGACCAGCCTGACCAACATGATGAAACCCCATCTAAAAAAAAATTAAAAAATAAAAATAAATTTAAAAAATAAATAAATAAATAAATAAATAACTATTTCTCCCTCTCAGAGAAAGCAGAGTAGTCTTAAATGGAAAGATGATTTCACAAATGCAGGTTTCAGAAAGAAAAGTTATCCAGTGTCTTTAGCAGGTGTATGATTCTAATACAGCCTGTGATGAGCATCTCTGGTTTGTATAAATGTTTTCTAATTCATTCTCCAATCTATTTTTTCACATTCTGTTCTTTCTATTTTCTCACCCATATCTCTCTGTGCCTCCCAGTATCCTCTTAACAGTTGATTTGGTGAAGAGCTGAATTTGGTGTGTGTCCATGTGTATGTGCGTGTGTGTGTGTATGTGTCTTGCTAGGGAGGACACATTTAAATTTCACAGCAGAGAAAGGGAGAGGTGTCTACTGATACACGCCGCAGTTAATGATATGAGTAGGCTGGGAGGCTAAACCCTACAATTTAGCAAGGAGGGAAAAAATACAAATTGACATAACTTACGACTGCTCAGCTAACTGGTGAGAAACTGGGACTCCTACACAATTCACTGATACTTTGACTACAAGATTCAATAGCTGTGTCTAGAGTTTATCAAATTGCCACTTGCGTGAGTGAGTGTGGACCCAGCTTGGCTTGACGCCAGCATAAGTAACCTGTGATGTAGGGGGTTTGACAATGCTCCTCTGAATAACTGGTAAAATGTATGTTTCTTTTAACGTTTCAATTGTCATTACCTCAATCCAGAGCTTTGCCACCCTCCGTAGCACTACTGGAGCAGCCTCAAAACATCCTGCCCTCATCTGACTTGATACTTCCAAGGGGACATTGCCCAGATTGGCCACGGCTGCATTATGTGTTGGTTAATATGTCCAGAATTTGTTTTATTTCTTGAAGGCTACAATATGAACTTCCATTTGGGGACTCTTTATTTGGTATCATAACATATGTTTTGCATAAATGCCAAGTTTTTTTGTTTTTTTTTTAGATGGAGTCTCACTCTGTTGCCCAGGCTGGAGTGCTGTGGCATGCTCTCGGCTCGCTGCAACCTCTGCTCCCAGGTTCAAGCGATTCTCCTGCCTCAGCCTCCCAAGTAGCTGGGATTACAGGCGCCTGCCACCACGCCCAGCTAATTTTTTGTATTTTTAGAGAGACGGGGTTTTACCATGTTGGCCAGACTAGTCTCAAATTCCTGACCTCGTGATCCACCCGCCTCAGCCTTCCAAAGTGCTGGGATTACAGGCATGAGCCACTGTGCCCACCCCTAAATTTTAATATTTAAATTTTATGCAATAATTTGATTAATGGTAGAGCACAGTCATTTTTCACATTTAGTTTTCTAATTATTCTTTCAATATTTTAGTATAATTTTCCAGTTCACATTTGTTGATCAAATTATCCTTTGAATAATATGAAAATAAACATTTAGAAAATGGTTAGTTTTCTAAACCATGAACACTAATCAAAATTGTGATGTTGTTATAAATTCATCATGTGACATTGGAGCTCCTTCCAACAGTCATATCCAGGGACAGAGGGTATCTCTGTTTATTTATGGATTCTATTAATGCCTTTAGAACTACATTTTCACTATTCCTGTAATGTACACTTCTTGTTAATCATTATTCAAGGGTTTCATGGAAATTTAAGAATGTTGTGAAGTAAGTATTTTAAATATGTTTTTATACTAATGGCTGCTGAGATACATATGAAAACCATTGATTTTATATGCAGCATTTTTCTTTCATTTATGTATCATTAATTCTACTAAATTTTGAATTAATCCTCTACAGAGACAAATAAGGTAATTATATCCTCTATAAATAAGATTATTTTGTTTTTTTCCTTGACAGTGTTTCATACTTTAATTTTCATGCCCAGGCAGTGGTGTTTACAACTAATTGATCACAATTAGTTACAGCTCTCTTTGTTTCCTCTCCATTCCTACTGCTTCACTTAACTAGCCTTAAAAAATAATTTTCATGCTCTATCGTTTGGGGTAGACTGTAAAGTTTTTGAATATTTTCTGTGATAGTGGTCATTGTAGATTTGCACCTAAGTGAAAGAAAAGTGAATCATTGGCTTCACCATCCTCATATGGGATTGCATTTACAATGAATAATCCAATTTGGTCATAGTGAATTGTTCTCCATTCTACTATAGGCTATCCATACTGTAATTTGTATTGCTACATTTTCATACAAATAGGAGACTGCCCTATGGCATATTACTTAGTTGTCAAGTAAATATTTGAGCACTGTGTGGAAATAAATTGATACATCGGTAGACTAGAAAATGGTACATTTTATAAGGATAAGGTAATATGGGTACATATAATTAGAAAACCCTACACAACACACACCCACACCCACACACACACACACACACACACATTTAAATTGAACCTTAGAGAAATACAAAGAATGTTGCAGTGAGAAATTGCCTTGATAAAATACACCACTGGCCTTTTTTCCAGGATTTTCTGACTGAATGAAAGTATCATTGCTGTGACCGAATGCTGTCCACAGAACTGACAATGGGAATCATCTTTATCTCAGACAGGAGTTGGGATCAACTGGGCAACACCTTGCTCTTCTGTTACTACGTCTTCATTTCTTGCAGTGGTTGGAGATTAAAGCCTATGGATCGGATTCTCAAGAACCTGATTTTAGCCGACTGTTTGGTTCTTCTCTGTAGAGGAATTCCTCAGACATTGGCAGCTTTGGTGATGAAATATTTTCGGCATGATTTGGGATGCAAATTAATTTTCTATTTTCGCAGAGTAGCAAAATAGGCCCAAAATGAAACAACAGCTATACTTTCACAATACTGTCCTCTCTGAGGCATACAATGTTTGGATCCCCACGAAAGTTACTTACCCCTTTAACCTGGCAGAGTCCTATTACGCTTCCAAACTGCTCCATAGTGAATGGAACTTACAAAATTAAAGGTACTTAAAGAAAAAGGACTTTATCACTGCAGAGCAATGCAATGTACAATAGGCAAATCCTGCTTTGATGACTTGGAAGTTGAAAATACTTCGTGACAATCATCACCTGAGACAAACAATGTCTCTGAAAAAGGCAGACCTACTCTACAAACAACTGGCAGAACTCAGATTAGGTCCCAGGGCCAAAACTGAGGTACAGTCATGCCCTAAGCATCAGAAAGGAGGGAATGAGTACCCCCTAAGAGCTCAGACTGCTCATGATTTCTTCCAACTAATAGAAGTCTGCCTTCCTGAACACGTTGGGACAGTGATTGACAGATACTCTTTGGATCACCCAGGTAGTAGAGAGGAAATGGCTTCAGCTACAGAAACTGGCAGTGACATCAATCTGGTAAGATCCCTGGACAGGTTTAGCAAGTAAAACAGCTACACATGCTTCTCAGATACCTCAAACTTATGGGGAATCCATAGATGTGTGTATACATGAGATTAAAATCAGGAGGAGGCTTTTCTCTAAGACTAGCTTCTAGCATCATCATACTAAGGAAAAAGCATATTTGCTGCATATTTAAGGGTTTTGTCCTATGGAAACACTTTAAATGCAACTAAAGAATCTGCTGTATTCACTGCATATGAGCTTCCCTGTGATGAAAGAAGCCAGAGCAACTAAAGAATTTGCCACATTCACTGGACGTGAGTTTTCTTGTGATGAAAGAGGCCGGAGCTTTGGCTAAAACATTTATGGCTGAATATGGTGGCTCATGGCTGTAATTCCAGCACTTTGGGAGACCAAGGTGTGTGAATTGCTCGAGCCCAGGGGTTCAAGACCAGCCTGAGCAACACAGTGAAACCCTTGTCTCTACTAAAAGTACAAAAATTGGCTGGGCATGGTGGTGTGCACTTGTGGTCCCAGCTACTTGGAAGGCTGATGTAGGAGGATTGCCTAAGCCTGGGAGATCCAGGCTGCAGTGAGCCAAGACTACGCCACTGCATTGCAGCCTGGGTGACGAAGTAAGGCCCTGTCTCAAAAATAAATAAATAATTAAGATAGTAAAAAGATTTCCCACCTTAACTGTAAGGCCTTTCTTCAGCGTGAACTGTCTTGTGCTGAATGAGGAAGTATTTGCGAGTAAAAGATTTTCCACATCCACTGCACTCGTAAGGCCTTTCCTCAGAGTGAACACTTTGATGTCAAATGAAAACTGATACCTGCCGAAAGGATTTCCCACATTCACTGCACTCGTAAGGCCTTTCTCCAGTGTGAACTCTCAGATGCTGAAGGAGAGCAGAGCTTTGCCTAAAGGACTTCCCACATTTGCTGCACACGTAAGGCCTTTCTCCAGTGTGAACTCTCTGCTGTTGCGTAAGGTGAATTTTACGGATAAAGGATTTCCCGCATTCATTGGTATTCATTATGAACTGTCTCGTGTCGAATGAGAACAGTTTTGCAACTAAATTATTTCCCACATTCACTGCACTCATAAGGCCTTTCTCCAGTGTGAACGCTTTGGTGTTGAATGAGGACAGATTTCTGGCTAAATGCTTTCCCACATTAACTGCATTCATAAGGCCTTTCTCCAGTGTGACACCTTTGGTGGTAAATGAGGTCATTATTGCAACTAAATAATTTCCCCCATTCTTTGCACTCAAAAGGTCTTGTTCTAGTGTGAGCTCTCCTGTGATGAGAAATGTTATTGCGGCAGCTAAAAAATTTCCCACATTCAGTGCACTCATAAGGTCTTTTTCAGTGTGAACTCTTCAATGTTGAATAAGGATAGATATCTGGTGAAAGTATTTGCCGCATTCACTGTACTCGTAAGGCCTTTGTCCAGTGTGAACTCTTTGGTGTTGAATGAGTTTAGTTTTACCACTAAATGATTTCCCACATTCACTGCGGTCACGAATCCTTGCTCTGGTATGCATCCAACTGTGTTTGTAAGCAGTAACTTTGTCTAAAAGATTTCCCACAGTCACTGCACTCGTAAGGCCTTGTTCCAGGGTGAGATCTCCTGTGGAGACAGAGGTTCCCGCGGCAGCTGAAGGATTTCCCACATTCACTGCACTCATAGGACCTTTCTACAGAGTAAACTCTTTGGTGTTGTATGAGTACAAGTTTCTTGCTAAAATAATTCCTAGACTCAATGTATTTGAAAGGCCTTTGTCCGGTGAGAACTCTGCAGTGTCGAATGCTGCTGTGTGGTCCCTCACTGCTGGGAGTGGCCTGATGCTGGAGAAGCCCTGAGGTGGCTGGAAAGTCCCTCACAACTTCCCCAACGCTGAAGGGCTATTCTGATAAATGGAATCTGCAGTTAGGCACAAATGAGGCTTGAACTCCATCTATTTTAAAGAGTTTCTCTCCACTATCAAGCCTCTGAAGCTGATGAAGATTTGCTCTCAACCAGAAACTTCCCGATGCCCCATCCAAGTGTCATTTCTGTCCAGGGTATGTGGCTTGGAGCTCAGCAAAGTGTAAAGTATCTCTCAGGAGTGGGATACAAATGACACAGGAGTCACTCTTATGGGTACACGGCCTTGCCTTTGGAGTCCTGACCTGTGAGAGTCCTTCCACAGAAACACTCTCTGCAGAAGGTGCTTCCTCATCCTCTGCTCCACACAAAGAGCCTGAAAAGAAAGAAATTTGGATGAAGTGCAGGTTCAATCTGGTGGGAGGGAGGAGTCCCATCAAGACTGTTTGTCAAACATAGCAAAGAATCAGTCATAAGAATGTTCTCAGGATGTGAGTTGGTGGCAATTTGAGAAAAGGAACTTTAAGGATAACAGGATGGGGCCGGGCGCTGTGGCTCACGCCCCAACCCGTGCATTTGTGGGCGCAGCCCCAGCGGAGTCCAGGGCTCCTCCGCTTTCCCATGGGCTCAGCGGAAGACGCCGCCGAGACTGGGTTTCAAAAAGGACTGGAAAGCGTTTCAGGAGGGTAGCGCCAGCCTGTCTCCGCGGAGTGGGCGGGAATTTTACAGCGGGGTTGGGGAGCAGCCAAGAAACCTTGGGCAGCAGCGCCAGATAAGTCGTGGGGGCCCGCGGAGCCCGAGGTGCGGTGCAGGCTAGTGTGCGGGGAGGCGCACAGGGCACAGGAGCCCTGGACTCTGCTGGGGCTGTGCCCACAAATGCGCGGGTTAGGGCTGGAGGCTAGGTGAGGCGCGGGGGCAGCCCGGGAATTGGATGAGACCTCTGAAAACCCATCGGGGGCGAAGGGAACGCCCAGGCGGCGCCAGCTACGCCGTGGATATCCCAGAAGCTGGGCTGCTGAGGACCACAGGGGTCAGGGCGACAGGACCTGGCGCCTGGAGGCCAGAAAGCCCATAGCGGCGGGCCGGTGGCTCCAGAGCTCTCTCAGACTCACCAACTGGGTGCCCACCTCCTTGGCACCCGACCGCCGCAGAGACACCTAGGTCCAGCCAGCCCCAGCACCTTCATACCTGAGAAGTCCCCGTGGCCCCAGCTATTCCCGATGCTGGCAAGTTGTTACTTTCAGAGGGCTCTATGGCATTAGATTCCTCTCATTTGGTTTGTTGACAGAATTAAGTTCCATGTGGTTGTAGACCTGAGGTCTCAGTTCCTCTCCTCCACAGATCCTGAAGTTGTAATCCTCCAAAACTTGCCCCTTGCCACCCCCTTGCTCTTCTGGATCCCTTCTGTGGAAACTTCAAAGGAAGAATCCATGTCACCTTCTGGATAGAGGCACATTTTCAGAAAGTCGTCTCCACCCGGCCCATGCTGGGGAGGTCCTGCTGGTATGCTTGAGGGATTCACCGCCTGCGAGGCAGCAGGAGCCGCTCTCTCAGAACGCGTCCTTTCCTGTCTTGAGTGTTCTATTATCCCTTTATGTAGCCAAGGTTCTCTCTGCATGTTGTGTCCCCTTTCCCTCTCTTTCCCTTTTCCCTTCCTTCCTGTTCCACTCCATGCATTCCTTTACAAGCCTCCCTCACAATTACTTGGTAAGATATCTGTCTTCCTCCCCGCCACCAATTTCCCAGGATTAAATAAAAGTATTTTGTAAAAGCAGTTTTAGGTTCACAGCAACAGTGAGCAGAAGGTAACAGAGTTTCCATATACCCCATTTCTCCACAACACATTCAACGTCCCCAGCTTTTTTTTTTTTTTTTTTTTTTTGAGACAGTCTCGCTCTGTCGCCAGGCGCCAGGCTGGAGTGCAGTGGCACGATCTCGGCTCACTGCAACCTCCGCCTCCCAGGTTCAAGCGATTCTCCTGCCTCAGCCTCCCGGGTAGCTGGGACTACAGGCGCACGCCACCACGCCCAGCTTGGTTTTTTGTGTTTTTTTTGTATTTTTAGTAGAGACGGGGTTTCCCCATGTTGGCCAGGATGGTCTGGATCTCTTGACCTCGTAATCCGCCCGCCTCGGCCTCCCAAAGTGCTGGGATTACAGGCTTGAGCCACCGCGCCCGGCCCGTCTCCCACTATTAATATCTCCAAAGTGGCACATTTGTTACAATCAATGAATCTACACCGACACATTGTCATCACCCAATGTCCATAGTTTACACTAAAGTTCACTGTCATTGTACATTCTATGTGTTTTGGCAAAAGTACGACATGTATCCATTATGGTACACAGAATGGCTTCACTTCCCTAGAGATCTTCTTAGTTCTTACCTATTCATCCCTCCTTTGTGCCTACCCACTAGCAACCACTGACCATTTTACTATCTCCATACTTTCGCCTTTTCCAGAATGCCATGTAGTAGGAATCAAACATCATATAGCTTTTTCAGATTGGCTTTTTTCACTTAGTTTATGCGTTTAAGGTTCCACCATGCCTTCGTGACTTGATAGATTTTTCTTTGCAGTGCTGAACAACATTCCATTGTCTGGATGTACCACAATTAATTTACCCATTCACCTACTACAAGGACATTTGGTTTCCTTCCAAGTTCTGCCAATGATGAATAAAGCTGCTGTAAAATTCATTTACAGGGTTTTGCATGAAACATAAATTTTCAACTCAACTGGATAAATACCAAGAGCATAACTGCTGGATTATATGTATTTCATTTTGTGAGAAACTGTTAAACCGTCTTTCAAAGTGGTTGTACCATTTTACATTCCCACCAACAATGAAGGAGAATTCCTGTTGCTCCATATCCTTGGCAGCATTTGGTGCTTTCAGCGTTTTAAATTTTGGCCACTCTAACAGGTGTGTAGTGGTATCTCATTGCTTTAATTTGCATTACCTTAAGGGCATAATGATGTTGAGCATCCTTTCAAATGCTTACTTACCATCTGCATATCATTAGGAAGGGGTCCAGGTCTTTTGCCCATTTTAAAATTTGGTTGTATTCTTTTTTTTTTTTTAAAGACGGGGTTTCACCATGTTGGTCAGGCTGGTCTTGAACTCCCGACCTCAGGTGATCCACCTGCCTTGGCCTCCAAAGTGCTTGGATTACAGGCGTGAGCCACCATGCCCGGCCGGTTGTTTTCTTATTGTTGAGTTTTATGAAAGTTGTTTTTTTTTCTGTATCTTTAGGGTAACAGTTCATTATCAGACATGTCTTTTGCAGATATTTTCTCCCAGCTTGCCTTTTCATTATCTTGACAGTGTATTTCATGGAACAGTAGTTTTTTATTTCAGTTAAGCCAAGCTTATCAATTTTTTCTTTTTTTTTCTTTTTTCTTTTATCAATTATTTCTTTCATAGATCATGCCTTTGGTGTTATATCTCAGAAGTCATCACCATTTCTAAGGTCATAGTAATTTTCTCCTGTGTTATCTTCTGAGTTTTATAGTTTTGCATTTTACATTTAGGTTTATGATCCATTTTGAGTTAACTTTTATAAAGGACATATAATCTGTCTAGGCTCATGCAGTCTTTTGTATGTGGATGTCTAATTGTTCTAGTAGCATTTGTTAAAAAGATCATCTTTTCTCCATTGTTTTTTCTTTGCTCCTTTGTCAAAGATTATTTGACCGTATTTTTGAGGGTCTACTTCTGGGATCTTTATTCTGTTTCATGGTTCTATTTGTCTACTGTTCCAATACCATACCATCTTCATTACTGTAACTTTATAGTACGTCTAGAAGTCAGGCAGTGTTAGTCGTCTGACTTTGTTCATCTTCAGTATTGAGTTGGCTTTTCTAGATCTTTTGCTTTTCCATATAGACTTTAAAATCACGTTGTCAGTATTCACTAACTTGCTGGGATTTTGATTGGGATTACATTGAATCTGTAGATCAAGTTGGGACAATACCAAGTCATTCTATATATAAATATGAATGTCTCTCCATTTATTTAGTTCATTTTTTATTTATTTCATCAGAGTCTTGTAGTTTTTCTCATATAGATCTTGTACATATTTTGTTAGATTTGTACCTAAGCACAGTTCAAACCTGTGTTGTTCAAATGTCAACCTACTTAAGACCTCCAAACCCGAAGCCCCTCTGTCGCCCTGGAGAGCGGGAGACGCAGCTTCCCAGCTCTCCCAGCCGTCTGCTCGCAGGGCGCCCTCCGCCGCAGCCTGAAGGAGACTACATTACCCAGAAAGCCTTGCGTCGAGCGGCAGTACGTTGATCCAATGTAAATCCAGGAGAGGGACATTTCCGGGTGGGCGTACCCCTCGGAGCGGGACCGCCGGCGTCTTCGCAGCGGTCATTTTGGCTGCCCTCCATTGCGTTCTATCCGTCATCCGCTCTGGTTCGCCGCATCAGGACCGAGGTGACGGACAATGAAGGCGCGAGAGTCAGGTCTGAGAGTCGGTGGCAGAGCCGCCCGCGAGGCCGGCCTCGGGATAGCGGTGCTCGGGTTCCCGCCCGGTCGCCCGCCGCTCCCGGTCCAGCTCCGCCCGCCGACTCGGATGGCGACCGCGCTGAGGGACCCAGCTCCGGTGAGCGCAGCGGCCTCCCGGCCTCCCCCGACTGATATTCTTAAGTCCCAAGTGAGGGGCACCTGTTCACCTCTCTGTAGCACAGGGTCGGGGACACTGAGGCTCGTGGGTGGGGCCCCTGTTTCTGACACCCGATGTGGTGGGCAGGGGGATAAGGGATAGGACTGGCGCGTCCAGATCTTAGACGGGCGACCGAGAAGGGGCCATGCAGGAGCCTGTACTCCACGTCGTGACTGCAGGGAACAAAGTTTGAGAGAGATCTACCTTTATTCTTAAGGCCGCGGGAGCCGTAGACAGCTTGGGCAAACGGGAGGTACCTCTGAGTTAGGATTTGAAAAATCCTCTGCAGGCTGTTCAGTGGAAGAAAAGACTATAGAGATGGATGAGAACGTTGAGGCAGAAGGAGGTTGAGTATTTTTCTAAGGCCACAAAAACGGGTAAGAGGCAGCACTAAGGACTGAGGTACACAGGTTAGAGAGTCGACCCAAAGTTACATGGCTCTGGGCCGGGACAAGGGTACAGGAAAGGCCTGTGTCCATGGAGCACTGCCATGATCACATTCCTCTGAAGCTTGCGTCTTTCCACATGTTCCCATAGCTACAGAGGTGCTTTAAGAACCTACATAGGTAAGTGGAGGTATCTCACCCCCTCACTGGTCTGGAATGTCTCTCCCTCCCCAAACACTGATATTTTCTTTAGATGTGTGTTGTCATGGGACTCAACTACCATTCTCTCAGCCGTTGGTTTGGGAACCCTGGAGAATCTCTGAGCTCAGGGTCCTGAGTCCAGGCCAGTAAGTTTCCATTTGGGGCAGCCAATGGAAAGAAGTGTGAAAGCTTGCGATAGGAACAGGTAGTTACCAGCTTTTGGAACTCTTGGAGATGAGGCTGAGCTGGTTCAGGGAACTGCAGGTTTCCGTTATTTCTGCGAAGTTTGGCGTCTGTTGTGAGGAAGTTGGAGTTTGGGATCAGAGGACGGAGATTTATCTAATGCAAGTGTTGACAGGATGCAGAGTGGAAAACAAGACAATTACCAATGGGAATATGAAGAGATAGCAGGGATCAATGACACTAAGGTCTGATGTCTCTTCTGACTTGGGGAGCTTGGGAGGAGAAGGTGTGGGGACATGGATTTTGAGTCTTCCAAAGTGAGACTGTTCATGGTTTCATCAATCCCTATTGTGCTAGGGAAGTGTGACCTTTGAAGATGTGGCTGTGTACTTCTCCTGGGAGGAATGGGATCTCCTTGATGAGACTCAGAAACACCTGTACTTCGATGTGATGCTGGAGAACTTTGTGCTTACATCCTCCCTGGGTAAGGCCCCTCATACTTAACCCTTGTGCCCTGGACTAGGATCTGTGCTTCTTTTCCTCAGGAACAGCCCTGTCCTCTGCTTCCTTCCCCAGTTCCCTGGGTAGATGTTGTGGACTGAGTGCAAGCCTACTTCCCTTATCATCCCAGCCCAAAAGCATCTTGGGTAAAGATTTGGGATTAGTAGTCTTAAAGTAAACCTAATAGATCCCACCTGACTTGCCTTCTCCCTGTCTGGTGACTTTCTAGGTCTACGGCACCCAGGTTTCCCACCCTTCGTGTACCTGACATTTATTTGTGCTTGACTGACATGAAATGTAGTTACTGTCATTGTCACTGTTTACACAGACTGTTCTTATAGAAACCTCCTCTAAGGTGTTTTTGTTTGTTTTTAATTGTAAAATATGTATAACAAAATTTACCATTTTAATCATTTTCAAGTATACAGTTCACTAGCATCTAGTACGTTCACATTGTTGTGCAGTCATCACCACCATCTTTCTATAGAAGTTTTTCATCTTATAAAACTGAAACTTTGTACCCATTAAACAATAACTCCTCCCATCCCCTGGCAACCACCATTTTACTTTTGGTCTGTATGAATTTGTCTATTGTAAGTACCTCATGTGAGTGGGTTCACACAGTATTTGTTCTTTTCTTTCTGGCTTACTTCACTTAGCATAATATCTTTAATGTTCATCCATGTTGTAATATTTATCAGAATTGCTTCTTTTTAAGGCTGAGTAATATTCTTTTATATGTATTACAGTTGTTTATCCATTTCTGCATCAGTAAACACAGGTTATTTTCACCTTCTGGCTGTCGTGAGTAATGTTACTGTGAACATGGGTGTACAGATAAGTCATCCAAATTGGTGTGAAGTGATATCTCATTTTGGTTGTGATTTGCAGGTTACTGATACTGAGCATCTGTTCATATGCTGATTGACTATTTGTATATCTTCAAATGATATTGTTTATTCAAGTCCTTTGCCTATTTTTAAATTGGGTTTTATTAATTATAATCAATTAGAAGTATTAAATGTAACTTTTTATTGAGCTGTAAGAGTTATCTGTGTGTTCTGCATATTCCCTTATCAGATCTGTGATTTGCAAATGTTTTCTCTTATTCTGTGGGTTGCCTTTTTAGCGTGTTGATAGGATCCTTTGATGCACATGTTTCTCATTAAGACGAATTCAGTTATACTGCTTTACTTTTATTGTCTGTGCTTTTTATATCATATGCAAGGAATCATTGACAGGTCCAGTGTCATGAAGCTTTTTCCTTGTGTTCATCTAAGAGTTTTATGGTTTTAGTGCTTTTGGTAGGCTGAGGCAGGCGGATCATGAGGTCAAGAGATCGAGACCATCCTGGCCAACATGGTGAAACCCCGTCTCTACTAAAAATTCAAAAATTAGGCCAGTGGCTCACGCCTGTAATCCCAGCACTTTGGGAGGCTGAGGTGGGCGGATCACCTGAGGTCAGGGGTTTGAGACCAGCCTGGCCAACATGGAGAAACCTCATCTCTTAAAAAAAAAAAAAAAAGGAAAGAATTGAAAAGAAAATAAATAAATAAATAAAATTCAAAAGTTAGCTGGGCATGGTGGCGCATGCCTGTAATCCCAGCTACTCTGAAGGTTGAGGCAGGAGAACCACTTGAACCCAAAAAGCAGAGGTTGCAGTGAGCCAAGATCACGCCACTGCACTCCAACCTGGTGACAGAGCAAGACTCCATCTCAAAAAAAAAAAAGAAAAGAAAAATCTGTCTTCTTTCCCCATTGAATGGTCTTGGCCTCCTGTTCAAAAATCATTTGGCCAGATATTTGAGGGTTTATTTCTGGGGTTTCTTCTAGTCCATTGGTCTATATGTGTATCTTTATGGGACTAACACACTTTTAATTTCCATAGCTTTGCAATAAGTTCTGAAATTACGAAGTGTGAGTCTTCCAACTTCCATCTTTTTCAAGATTGTTTTAGCTATTCTGTGTCTCTTGATATTTCACGTAAATTTTAGGATGGATTTTTCCATTTCTGCAAAATTACGTCATTTGGATTTTGATAGGTATCATATTTTCTGTAGATTATTTTGGCTAGTATAGACATCTTAACAATATTGAGCCCTCTAGTCCATGAACATGCACATAATGTATTTTCATTTATTAATGTTTTAATTCATTTTAGATATTTTATTTTATTTTATTTTTGAGATGGAGTCTCACTCTGTCACCCAGTCTGGAATGCAGTGGCGTAATCTCTGTTCACTGCAACCTCCACCTTCTGGGTTCAAGCGATTCTCCTGCCTCAGCCTCCTGAGTAGCTGGGATTACAGACATGTGCCACCATGCCCAGCTAATTTTTGTATTTTTTATAGAGACAGGGTTTCACCATGTTGGTCAGGCTGGTTTCGAACTCCTGACCTCATGACCTGCCCGCCTCGGCCTCCCAAAGTGCTGGGATCACAGGTGTGAGCCACCGCGCCCAGCCCTCATTTTAGCAATATTTTGTAGTTTCTAGTGCACAAGGCTTTTATTTGTTTGGATAAGTTAATCTTTAATGTTTTATTCTTTTTGATATAATTATAAGTGGAATTGTGTACTTTTCAAATTGTTCATCCTTAATGTATAGAAACATAACTGATTTTTGCATGTTATATTTGTATTTTTCTATTTGCTGAGTTTGTTTATTGTAACAGTTTTTTGGTGGAATTTTTATGGTATTTCATGTATATCATCTGTGAACGGGGATAATTTCACTCCTCTTTTCCCATTTTGGTCCCTTTTCTTTCTTTTTCTTGTCTAATTGCTGCATTGAACAGAAGTGCTGAAAGTGGGCATCCTTATGTTGTTCCTTATCTTAGAGGAAAAGCTTTCAGTCTTTCATTGTTGAGCATAATTTTAGCTGTGGGTTTTGTTTTGTTTTTGCAGGTGACTTTTATTATGTTTAGGTAAATTCACTCTATTCCTGGTTTGCTGAGTGTTTTCCTCACAAAAATGTGTTGCATATTGTCTAATGCTTTTAGTGCATCAGCTGAGGTGATTGTTTTAATTTTTTTAAAGATGGGGTCTTGCTATGTTACACAGGTTGGTCTTAAGCTCCTGGCTTCAAGCAATCCTCCTGCCTCAGAATCCCAACTAGCTGGGATTATAGGTGCAAGCCACCACTTTGATCAGTTTTTGTTTGTTGAACTCTCCTTGCAGTCCAGAAATAAATTCTAGTTGTTCTTAATACAAAATCCTTTTAATATGCTGTTGAATTCAATTTGCTAATATTTGATTGATGGTTTTTGCATTAATAATCAAGGATATTGGTAGCTTTCTTTATTTTCTTTCTGAGACAGTCTCTCTCTGTCACCTGGGCTGTCACCCTTTTTGGTTTAAAGTCTCTATTGTATGATATTAGTGTAGCCTTTCTTACTCTTTTTTGCTTACTATTTGCATGGAATATCTTTTTGCAAGCTGTCACTTTCAACTTGTTTATATCTTGGATCTAAAGCAAATCTCTTGTAGACATCATAAAGTTGGATCATGGGTTTTAGTTTCAGTTTTGGTTTTTTTAACCCATTCTGCCAATCTTTGTCTTTTGGCAGAGTTTAAGCCATTTGCATTTAAGGTAATCACTGATAAGGAAGGGCTGACTTATATCATTTTCTTCATTTTCTCTGTATCTTACAGCCTTATAGCTTTTTCAAATCCTAATTTCCTGCATTATTGCTGCTTTTGGTTTTGGCTCCCTTTTTTTTTTTGGTAGTGAGACTTTTTAATTTCTTGTCATTTCCTTTGTGTCCTTTTTTTTTTTAATGGAGTCTCATTCTGTCACCCAGGCTGGAGTGCAGTGGAGCAATTTTGGCTCACTGCAACCTCCACCTCTCAGGTTCAAGCAATTCTCCTGCCTCAGCCTCCTGAGTAGCTGGGATTAAGCATACGCCACCACACTCAGCTACTTTTTGTATTTTTCGTAGAGGCGGGCTTTCACCATGTTGGCCAGGCTGGTCTCAAACTCCTGATCTCAGTTGATCCACCCATCTCGGCCTCCCAGAGTGCTAGGATTACAGGCTTGAGCCACCACGCCCAGTTCTTTTTATTTTTATTTATTTTTATTTTTTGTTTTTTTTTTTAAGATGCCGGTTAGCAAACACCCAGTTCTTGGTATACTTTCTGAAGCTCTTTTATTTGTTTGTTTGTTTTTTTGAGACGGAGTCACACTGTTCCCCAGGCTGGAGTGCAGTGGTACCATCTCAGCTCACTGCATCCTCTGCCTCCTGGGTTCAAGTGATTATCCTGCCTCAGCCTCCTAAGTAGCTGGGATTACAAGCGCCTGCCACCACACCCAGCTAATTTTTTGTATTTTTAGTAGAGACGGGGTTTCACTATGTTGGCCAGGCTGGTCTCAAACTCCTGACCTCATGATCTGCCTGCCTTGGCCTCCCAAACTGCTGGGATTATAGGCATGAGACAACACGCCTGGCCCTGTAGCTCTTTTTTTTAATGGTTACCATGGAGATTACATTTAACATCCTAAAGTTACAACCCTCTAACTTGAATTTATACAAACTTAACTTCT
Source organism: Cacajao melanocephalus (assembly GCA_963573385.1). Lineage (NCBI taxonomy): Eukaryota > Metazoa > Chordata > Mammalia > Primates > Pitheciidae > Cacajao > Cacajao melanocephalus. Next base: position 19,126 of record CAUYLG010058065.1, read on the forward strand.
TTAACTTTCCTGTGTTCTTTTTTTTGTGCCGAGTTGTTCTGGGCCAGTGTTACTTGCTCACGTGTCCTGTTTTTCCCTTAGGACTTACATCATCCTGGTCTCATGTAGTTGCTCAACTAGGGCTAGGGGAAGTGTCCTCTGTTCTTCACAGGATGTTCATGACTCCAGCCTCAGCAAGATGGGATTAGATAGGGCCTGACCCAGATGAATGGCACTTGGGAAGAGGCATGTCATCAGGTCTGTGTTTAAATTGCACCAGGAACCTGTCCTGTTTGACTTGTTTTGATGCCGTTGCCAGAAACACCTCAATTCAACGTTCTCTTCTTCATTCTTAACAGTTTACAAACTTGTTATTTCTACCACTTGTCATTTTTATTTTGACTTCTAGCTAGGGCTCATCCTCACTTCTCTGGACTCTTTATCCCACCTGTTCTTCACAGTGTTCCTTCTGTAGTGTTCTCTAATATTATTGGGTCCTGAAGTGTGCATATCTCCCTTAATAGTCCCTGAACACCAGTTACTGTTCCAGTGAGATTTTCCTGGGCCTGGACATACACTTCACAGCATCACTTGTCACCAGCAGATATGATCTCACTAAAAGCTATTATAAGAGGAATTCATTGTACAACACGCCTCTTAATTCTGGGCTATACCTTATCCTTGTGCACCGTACCTGGTAGGGCCTACCCTATTCAGTGACCTTAGGGACCAGTAATGCACAACAGCTGCTTCCTCAACCTGACCTCCGATGCACTTTTCCTGAAAATAGGCCCATGTTACTGGTTCTTTGCTGCGATTGATATGCATTTGCGATTGCATTGCCTCCTCCTAATAAAGGTAACATGTACTTCACCATGACCTCTTTACTTTTAGGTTATTGGTGTGGATTGGAGCATGAGGAAGCACCTTCCTCATCAGTGGGTACAGACATTCTACAGAGAATTTATGTAAAAGGAGTGCCACAGTTCAGAACTTCCAAAGAAGGTTCATCTTCCCAGAATGCCTACTCCTGTGAGATATGTGGCTTGGTCTTGAGAGATACTTTGCACTTGGCTGAACACCAAGGAACAAATTGTGGGCAGAAACTACACACATGTGGAGAACAATTCTACATCAATGCAAATCTTCAGCAGCACCAGAGGCAGCACATTAAAGAAGCACCTTTCAGAAGTTATGGGGACACAGCCTCATTTACAAAGAGCTGCACAGTCCATGTGTCAGAGAAGCCCTTCACCTGCAGGGAGATTGAGAAAGGCTTCCTGGCCAACATGAGGTTTCTCCATCAAGAGGCCACTCAAACAGGGGAGAAGCCAAATAACAGTAACAAGTGCGGGGTGGCCTTTTACAGTGGAAAAAGTCATCACAACTGGGGAAAATGCAATAAAGCCTTTAGCCACACAGACACACTTGTTCAGGACCAGAGAATCCTCACTAGAGAAGGGATTTTTGAGTGCAACAAATGTGGGAAAGCATGTACACGAAGATGTAACCTTATTCAGCACCAGAAAGTCCACAGTGAAGAAAGGCCTTATGAATGCAATGAATGTGGAAAATTCTTTACCTACTACTCCAGTTTCATTATACATCAGAGAGTTCACACTGGAGAAAGGCCTTTTGAGTGCCCTGAATGTGGGAAATCCTTTAGTCAGATCTATAGCCTCAATAGCCATAGGAAAGTTCACACTGGAGAAAGGCCTTATGAATGTGGGGAATGTGGAAAATCTTTTAGCCAAAGGTCTAACCTCATGCAGCATCGCAGAGTTCACACTGGTGAAAGGCCTTACGAATGCAGCGAATGTGGGAAATCTTTCAGCCAAAACTTCAGCCTCATTTACCACCAGAGAGTTCACACTGGAGAAAGGCCTCCTGAGTGCAATGAATGTGGAAAATCCTTTAGCCGAAGCTCCAGCCTCATTCACCACCGGAGACTTCACACTGGAGAAAGACCCTATGAATGCAGTAAATGTGGGAAATCATTTAAGCAGAGCTCCAGCTTCAGTTCACATCGGAAAGTCCACACAGGGGAAAGGCCTTATGTGTGTGGGGAATGTGGGAAATCCTTTAGCCATAGTTCCAACCTTAAGAACCACCAGAGAGTTCACACTGGAGAAAGGCCTGTTGAGTGCAGTGAATGTAGCAAATCCTTTAGCTGTAAATCTAACCTCATTAAACACCTGAGAGTTCACACTGGAGAAAGGCCTTATGAGTGCAGTGAATGTGGGAAATCCTTTAGCCAAAGTTCTAGCCTCATTCAACACCGGAGAGTTCACACTGGAAAAAGGCCTTATCAGTGCAGTGAATGTGGGAAATCCTTTGGTTGCAAATCTGTTCTCATTCAACACGAGAGAGTTCACACTGGAGAAACGCCTTAGCTGTACTGAGAATATGCGGTTTTCTTTTAGTGTAGTTATACTGGAGGAGTACACCTATTTTTTGAGAGAGACATGTACCTGAATTGGAAGCCCCAACATCTGAACATACGTAGTGGGCAGATTCCCCTTAAGTTCCAGGTATGTGTTACACTTTCTAATCTGCCATTTAGAAAGTGTTATACTTTCTCACCTGCCATTTATGGCTCTTGCCATTTATGTCACTGACAGTTTCTGAGGCAGAAGCCATATCACGTCTACCACCTATGAGGTCCACCCAGTGTGCATCATTTATCACCTTAACCTGCTCAAAAAAGCAGACTTCTGTTTCTCCCCATTTGCTAGAAGAAATCATGAATAGTCTGAGTCTTCTTATCTGAGAAATTAGATAACTTGACTCAGCTTTGTGCCAGAGAACCCAATATGAGTGTTGTTGGCAGCTTGCCAAGAAAGACTATCTTTTCCAGGACATGTTGGTTTCATGTGACACCTCCATGGATTTTTTTTTCCAGCCTCTAAGTCACCAACTTGGGAATTGCTTACATCACCTTGCTTTGTTTTTTACAATAATAAAGGCATTATTATTTAAGCTACCTCTATCTTGGTGTTTTATTCACTCTCGAGGTAGTTCCAAAATAGAATTGGTCCCTGCCAACTTTACAGAGACAACGCCTTTGGAGGGGGAGTTGTCACATTATTTGTATGCCTCAGAGACAACAGTATAATAGAAAAATACAGCTGTCTTTCCAGTTTTTGCCTAATTTGAATTTGAATTATTGCCCAAGGCTCTCTAGGAAATTCTGCAGGGTTTTACGGTCTTAATTTGTGGACTGGATGCCAGGATTTTTTGTGGGCTCAAAGGACACCTTGAGGAAGTGGGAAATTGTTGTGACAAACTCCAGTGCTTCTGGGAACAAGATGAATTTTTTTCTTGTCCACAGGGGTTATTACATAATGACCAGCACTGTTGAGGCAGTCTACCCCAGGTCCTGCCAAGGAGCCAAGTGCCCCAATACAGTTTAGTAGGCTACTGTCTCTGTAAAATGGGGGAACCATAATTGGTATGGAAACCAATTATGTGAATTAGTAGGGAGTGATGGAGACTGCAGCAAACTAGACGGAATATGCCCCTTGTAATATGTTCTAGTAATTTTGCAGGATCAGTGAGTACAGACATTCTCAGAATTTCCAGGCATGTGTACTTTTTGTAGCTGAGGTGACTGTCAAAAATGACAATCTAAAGGTTTTGTGTATTCCAATAGCCTTTTTGGGATGTCTACCTCAAGGCCATTACTGCATAGGTCAGGAAAACAAGCATAGAAAAAAGGGGTGGGGGGTGTCCTTCCAGGAATGTGGCTTTGTAACCTACCATCATCCTGTGAATAAATTCAAATCAGTTTCATTGATTACCAATATTTGCTGCCCACTGAGGCAAGGTGTCCCTCCAAGGTCATCAGGAAAGAAATAGGGTTAATGTAAGGTTACCAAACCTAGTCAGAAACACATTATATCATCATTATTACAATGAACATAGCAGTCACCTCTGATATACCTCAGGCCTTTTTCTAATCTCTCCCTCCCCTCTCTGGCCCTCAAGGCAACCATTGATTTATACCTTCATTTATAATAGGTTTGCTGGTATTTTCTATGATTTTCTATGATTTGATTTATAAAATGTCTTTTTTTTCTCCAATTTCATTCATGATGCATAATTATTTTGAGATTCTTCAATGAAGCTTGAGTTGTTCATTCTTATTGCTGAGTGGTACATTTTTTATGGATATACTATTTGTTATCCATTTGTTTATGAGCATTTAGGTTATATCTAGTTTTGGCTATTGCAAATAAAGCTGCTACAAATGTACAATTCTTCATATATATACTTTTTCACTTCTCTTGTGCAGTGCCTGAGACACAGGATAAGTGAATGTTTGACTTATTAAGAAATGGCCAAACTGATCTAAAATGGCTGTTTGCTCTTACTTACCTACTGGGAATGTATGAGAATTCCCGCTTTTCCACATCCTTGCCAGTAGTTAGTATGGTCTATCTTTTAGAATTTACCCTTTTAATAAGTGTGCAGTAGTTTTAATTGCATTTCCCTAAGGATTCATGATGTGAACGTATTTTCATGTGTTTATTTGCCAACTGTATGGCTTCTTTGATAAAATGTCTGTTCATATATTTTGTCTGTTAGGAATTGTGTCTGTTTCACTTTTCATCAACAAATAACTAATTTTTATTCCACAATTATTTTCATGTTATGCACAGTATAATTACCACATACACCACACACTTTTAAATTTAATCTATATTATTCACAGATTCTCTATCACATTCTTAAGTTTAGACACTTAGTAATGCAATAAATCAAGCTATGGTTTATAGTGTTTGCCAGTTTCTCTGGTGTAAAACTTCCCATTGCAGCCTTTATCAAACTGTCAACATGTCACTGAACTTGGGATTGGGAAGAGCTGTCAGAAACATACCATTTCCATAATAGTGATCCATGCTTAAATTTACTTCTAAGTAAATTTATTTGCAACTTTACTACCTGCAAATAGCCTCTAGAATGTAGATAATAAATCATAGTAAAATGATTAGGAAGTGACAAGTTTTGGATTTTTTTTTTCCATGTCTCTCAAAACAGCTGAACTCAGTCATGCAAGGTTGGCCACTCTGTTTAAGGATCTTACGTGTGGCCACGCTGCTGGCCTCAGAAGTGCAAAAACTCACCGTCTATCAAAACATCACCATTGCATCTTCTCATAACCTACAAGAATTCATGAGCCATTGCTCCCTTCTTTCCCTCCCACTATCTTACTTACAACAAATACACACCTCCTACATAAACAACCCTCTAATCACCTACCAAAGATGTAAAGTTCTCAACGCAGCCACCCTCTTTCCTATAGGCATCTCTGATTCTGAACTCTTTTACTCCTGCTTGGACCTTTTAGATTCCCTTTCCTCCCCTTTGCAACACATATCAGAGACCTCCTTACAGAGGATACCTACGTGGTTCATTGATGGGAGCTCTTTTATTTTTTCTTTTCTTTTATTTATTTTTTACTCTTTTTTTTTCTGGGTTTTTTTTTTTTTCTTTTTAAATTCTTTTTCCCAGCTTCCAGGAGATGGGAGCTCTTTTACAGAGCCATGTCCTACAGCAGACTACACCATCATTGCCAAAAACAAGCTCCTAGAGTCCAGTACTCTCCCATCCCATACCACCTCTCAACAGGCAGAATTAGTTGACCTAAACAGGGCCCTCACCCAGCAAAAGGAAAAAGAGTCAATCTTTACACTGACTCTAAGTATGCATACCACATTCTATACTCCCAAGCCTTAATCTCACAGGAAAGAGGTTTTCTTACTACCAAAAGGACCCCCATAGTAAATGGCAAACTGATACACAGGTTGCTGGAGGCAACTAAACTACCATTAGAGGCAGCCATTATCCATTGCAAGGAACACTGGAAAGCTACAGATGCCATAACCAAGGGAAACTTTTTGGCAGACTCAGCAGCCTGGCAGGTGGCCCACAATACCCCATCACTGCTGCCCATTTTCCCAGCACACATTTCTCATACACCCAGGAGCAGCAAGTCACACTAACACTGGGGCTACCCAAAGGGAAGGTTGATGTTATCTTGACAACAAACTCATCTTGCCCAAATCTCAAGAACTCTCTGTTCCCTTCCACATCCGCAACCACTTCCATGCGGGTTATTGCCACATACTCCAGTTTTTAAAAACTTACACACACTCCCCAACCATGACAACCAACCCTGAACGTTTAACCAAAGCTTGCCCTGTTTGTAATCAGACTTCCCATGAAGGGGCTCTTAAACCACCTCCTTTTCCCACTCATCAGTCATGAGGCCATTTGCCAGGAAAGGACTATTAACAATAGCGAGGTGATTGATAAGTTTCTCTTTTACATTCTATGTATTTAAATATCTCATTTAGATGATTTTAATTTGCAATTATTTTTCATTAATATTTCATTTTTATCAAAAATTGCCTTTTTTTGCCAGGCGCGGTGGCTCACACCTGTAATCCTAGCACTTTGGGAGACTGAGGTGGGTGGATCACCTGAGGTCAGGAGTTCAAGACCAGCCTGGCCATCATGGTGAAACCCCATCTTTTAAAAAAAAATTGCCTTTTTTCACTGTTACACATAGTAACGACTTACCTATCCAAGATTGTAAAAATATACAAATATTTTTACTTCTGAGAGATTTGTTTGTTTTTGCTTTTTGATAGGGAGTCTCACTCCGTTGCCCAGGACAGAGTGCAGTGGCACTATCTCGGCTCACTGCAACCTCCGCCTCCTGCGTTCAAGTGATTCTCCTCCCTTAGTCTCCCGTGTAACTGGGACTACAGGCGTCTGCCACCACGCCCAGCTAATTTTTGTATTTTTAGTAGAGACGGGTTTCACTATGTTGGCCAGGCTGGTCTTGAACGACTGACCTCAAGTGATTCACCTGCCTTGGCCTCCCAAAGTGTTGACATTACAGACATGAGCCACTGTGCCCAGCCTAAGATTATTCTTTACTTTGGGTTTTGTTTCTTTTTTTTAAACAGAGTCTCACTTTGTCACCCAGGCTGGAGTGCAGTGGCGTGATCTCAGCTCACTGCAGCCTCAACCTCCTGGGTTCAAGAGATCCTCCTGCCTCCGCCCCTTCCCCCTGCCCCAGTAGCTGGGACTACAGGCGCACCATCACGCCCAGCTAATTTTTGTCCTTTTTGTAGAGACTGGGTTTCGTCATGTTGCCCAGGCTGGTCTCCAACCCCTGAGCTCAAGTGATCCACCCGCCTCGCCCTCCGAAAGTGCTGGGATTACAGGTATGAGCCACCACACCCGGCGTTGTTATTCTTCACTTTGAATCCCACAGGTTATTTAACGCCTGAGGCAAGAAAAATTCACTTTCATATTTCAACTAATGCTATTTTATTACTAGGTAATAAGTCCCGATATTGGTGGCCCAGATGGCGCTCAACGCCGCACCTGCCATCTCCTGCAGAGAATTCCAGTTTCCCAAATCGCTCAACAAGCGAGAAGGTTTTGGGATTTGAATTCAGTGGGGCAGGCAAAGTTGCCTTTCCTTCATAAACAGATGGAATCCCTGGTCCACAAACGTGCTGCACTTTCTTAGAACACGCAATAGCTGGTGCAGATGAGAACACAGCAACTCTGTGCCACGTGGAAAGCTTCAAGGCTCTGTGAATCCAAGCTGTCAAAAATGCCAAAAAAGAAGTCCTTTGCCAGAACAAGCACAAGTGTGCTGGTCTTGGAGCGCCCCCTCCTCATGGAGACCTGCCTGGGATTGAAGTCCTTCATTAACAATGAAGCTAGGCTGGGCGTGGTGGCTCATGCCTGTAATCCAAGCACTTTGGAGGCCAAGGCGGGCGGATCACCTGAGGTCGGGAGTTCAAGACCAGCCTGACCAACATGGTGAAACCTCATCTTTTTAAAAAAAAAAAAAAAACAATGAAGCTAAACGGCTATTCCATGACTGACTGGGGGCAAAATAGGCTTTTAACCTGCGGCATTCTGGGAGTTCTCCCCACTAAGAAGGCCAAGTGATGTGGGGAGCCTGCCAGTCCTGCAGCCCTGCTGCTGGTTGGAAGCATAGAGGTCTTTTACCTTTAGGAATCTCTGCACGATTAGAATAGTAAAGTGGATAGTAATTGGATATTGGACTCTGCTAATGCAAGCTACAGACAAAAACAAAAAGAATAGCTGTCACTGTGCTGCGGGTATTCCATTTTCTGTAACTTCAGTTCTGATGTTTTTCCTGGATTGTATCTACTTGGCTTCTAGTCATTCCTCCCACCCCAGCCACTCCAGGATGCTGAAATCCCACAGCACACCCCTTACCATTTGTGTAGGCTGTTAAATGCATGGAGGCACCTGGTGTCTCCAGTGTCTGCAGTCGAAAATATGTTTACACTTGGTGTCAAATTTTGTATTTTAAATTTTAATACTTAAAAAAAAAAGCTCATATAAAAGCAGCCAGCAGTCTGGTTCGCTGACATCAGTCTGTACCTCTCAGCTGCTGGGTGAATCGTCGTTCTTTTATAAATGTGTGTTTGATCTAAAGTCACCCTTTTTCTAAAATTAATTCAAGTTGTGTTGATACTTAAAATATCTTTGCCAGGCCCAAGTAGGTTTACAGAAAATTATTTTAGGACAATTTATTAATTTGAGGAAGTCACTTTGGCAGTTCTTTGCATACAATCTTGACAAGTATATGTATTATAAGTTTGTATTGTATGCATATTGTTTTTTAATTTAATTTTTTATTTATCAAGATGGGGTTTCACCATGATGGCCAGGCTGGTCTTGAACTCCTGACCTCAGGTGATCCACCCACCTCGGCCTCCCAAAGTGCTGGGATTACAGGCATGAGCCACCGCGCCCAGCCTTGTATGCATATTTAAAAGGGAGTTGGGTAGTTTGGTTTTTGAAGAATGCACTTTTTAAAAAGGAACCATATCAGATCCTCATGAAGCAGCTGATGCCTACCGTGGTTCCTACAGGTCCTGCACAGACTCGGGGCTTTGTCCATCTCCACTAAACATGCTAAGCTTCGATGCGCCCTGGAGAATTTCCACACGGTGATCCACACACGTCCCTGCGACTCTGCAGCCTGCATGTATGACTGGAAGCATTGGATAAGCTTCACGTGCTGGCTTGCCAGTTCTTTCCTTCTCTTTACGACTGTTGTACCCTTAAGCTGTTGGAGTGGTGTGGTCCAAGTGCGGCCACCTATGGGAGGCGCAGGGCTGCCTCGGAAGCTGGCCTTGGACCCCAGCCTTTACATTCATAAAGACATTTAGAACCAGATGGATGTTGTTCCTTTTTTGAAGTTGTTATTAAAGTAGGTGCAACTATCAAAAATAAATGGACTAAATATTTCTTTTCCAAAAAAAAAAAAGTCACCAGATGCTGTAGCTCACACCTGTAATCCCAACACTTTGGGAGGCCGAGGTGAGCGGATCACCTGAGGTCAGGAGTTCAAGGCCATCCTGGCCAACATGGTGAAACCCGTTTCTACTAAAATACAAAAATTAGCCGAGTGTGGTGGTGAGCGCCTGTAATCACAGCTGCTTCGAAGGCTGAGGCAGGAGAATTGCTTAAACCTGGTGGGCAGAAACATAAACAATAACAGTTTTTTAAAAAAAGTTTAAAAAATCTGGTGGGCAAAGGTTGCAGTAAGCTGAGATTGTGCCAGTGCACTCCAGCCTGGGCAACACAGCCTGTCTGGAAGAAAAGAAAAAAGAAAGTAACAGTTTTGTTTGTTTTCCTACCAGTGTTTTGTTTTTGTATTCTAATTGAAATCATTGTTTCCTGCATACTGAGGCAGATTGGCTTCGTAGTCTTGGAAACAGGGGTTATTCTCCTCACTCACACTGGAGCAGGTATACTCACCATCCACAAATTGAGCTGATGCTGGATGTAAATGTGTCATCTATTTTTACCAAAGACAGCACTACTCGCCTTCCCAATTGGTCAGAAAAGCATTTGATAAAATTGCACACAATTTTGACAAGTATATATATATTATGTATCGTCTTTGTAATATCGTCATTTGATCAAATTATTGTGTGGCTTTCACATTTATTTTTATTATATTTGTGCCTATTTATTCTATGCCTAAGTTGGGTGCCACCAAGTCATTTCCTCTACCATCTGTGTTCCCCAGGGGTAAATCCTCCTGCTCATGCCCTTCCTCCTCCATTAGCCCATTCCCTAGAAGGCTGCTGGTTTTACATAGTGGCCAGGGTCTTTGCTTCCTTAATGTGGCATTTGGAGTCTCACTCGAGCCAGGTATCAAATCCTACCCCCCGCAACTTACAGGCTGTGTAGCACTGGCCAAGGTACTGAACTTCTCTGTGCTCTGTTACTTTGATGTTAAGATGGAGTTGTTTAGGATCTACTTTACAGCTCTGTTGTAATCGAAATGGGCTAATGTACAGAAAACATTGAGAACAGAGTGAAAGATGCCCTTGCTGCTTAAAGGTTAGTTATTATGATCCCTGATGCTATTACTCCTCTTACTGGTAGCATCATATCCCAGGTCTAACTGATCCCAATTACACACCAGCATGTCCAACAGCTGGCTGTATACCTCCACCAAAAATTCAATAACCTCCTCCAAACAAAAATTGCCAGCTTGCCTCCAAATCTTTTCCTTACAGCTCCTTACAGAGCTGAAAGAACTCCTTGAGACTGCAGAAGCAGACAGGAAATTTTCATCCCACCACAAATTGATAACTGACCTCCAGTGGAACTCACAATCTCTACATTTTTCTTTTTTTCTTTTCTTTTTTTTTTTTTTTTTAGAGACGGGGTCTCACCATGCTGCCCACGATGGAGTGCAGTGGCTATTCACAGGCGCGATCCCACTACTGATCAGCACGGGAGTTTTGACCTGCTCCATTTCTGACCTAGGCCAGTTCACCCCTCCTTAGGCAACCTGGTGGTCCCCTGCTCCTGGGACGTCACCATATTGATGTCGAATTTAGTGCGGACACCCGATCGGCATAGCGCACTACATCCCAGAACTCCTGGGCTCAAGGGATCCTCCCACCTCAGCCTCCCAAGTAGCTGAGACTACAGGCATGTGCCACTGCGCCGGGCTACATTTTTCATTGTTGTAACAGAGAATTATCCCTGCTCCCATCAAGAGCCAATTTTCCACTGGTGCTTTAGGTCCTGTCAGGGTTGGTTTAATGACACAGTTGGTAACAGGACCTAAAGCACTAGTGGAAAATTAGCTCTTGATGGGAGCAGGGATACTTTTCTATATGGAGTACACATGGATGAAACTCCTTGGAGAAATGGACCAATACATAGTTCTACAATATGAAGATTCAGAACATAATTCCCATTGTAGGGAAGTCAAGCAGACATTTCATCAATGCAGGACCAGGAAATTTAAACTCTGTACCCAACAGTGATAGGGGGAAAATCCAAACCCCAAGAGGCCACATGCTTGATGAAGCAGATGAAACACATGGCTGTAATTGGCTCTCACCTTTTTGATACACTCTCAACTCCACCAAAGTCTCAGCCTATATAAGGATGGAAAGTGGGGAGGGAGAGTGCAGAGAAGACAGCACAGCTTCCACCACACTAGGTGACCAGGAGCTTCTCGCCGTTTTAACTCCTCCCTCTCCCTCAAGCCTCACATTCATACACTTCCTCAATATAAAACATGCACCAATTTCTTCCTTTCCACTGATATAATCCTAGTCTCAGCCCGTCACCTCTTTGATGGGTTAGGAACGCCTTCTCTGGGGTCCTGGAGGCCCCTCTGTTTCACCAGCCTGGAATTGGCACAGAAAGAGAGCGTTAGCCTTGCCCTCAGCCACCCTCGTAGTTCATAAATCTCTAAAAACTTAAAAGTGTGAGCAAAAGTTTGTCATGCTTGTATGAGTAATTTATAATAAAACTTGACCAGAATTTGTGAGACTAACATTTGTCTTTATATTTTCATTTAATGTGGATGTTGTTACATTTTACTGCAGATTTTTTTTGTGTGCTTTTTAGAGACTGGGTCTCCTTCTGTGTCCCAGACTGGAGTTAATTGGGGCAGTCATAACCCACTGCAGCCATGAACTCCTTGGCTCAAACAAGCTACAGGTACATGCCACCATCCCTGGCTAACATTTTTTATGTTATTTTTTTTTTGAGACAGAGTCTTGCTCTGTCACCAGGTGCCAGGCTGGAGTGCAGTGGTGTGATCTCAGCTCACTGCAACCTCTGCCTCCCAGGTTCAAGCAATTCTCTTGCCTCAGCCTCCCGAGTAGCTGGGACTACAGGAGCGTGCCACCACGCCCAGCTAATTTTTGTATTTTTTAGTAGAGACGGTGTTTCATCATGTTGGCCGGGATGATCTCGGTTTCTTGACCTCATGATCCACCCCCTCAGCCTCTCAAAGTGCTAGGATTACAGGTGTGAGCCACCTTGCTCGGCCAATTCTTTGTTTTTTAAACCAAGTCTTGCTCTGTCTCCCAGTCTGGAGTGCAGTGGTGCTATCGCGGCTCACTGCAACCTCCACCTCCCGGGTGCAAGGGATTCTTCTGCCTCAGCCTTCCAATTATCTGGGATTACAGGCACCCACCACCACACCCAGCTAATTTTTGTACTTTTCGTAGAGACAAGGTTTCACCACCTTAGCCAGGCTGGTCTCGAACTCCTGACCTAAAGTGATCTGCCTACCTCAGCCTCCCAAAGTGCTGGGATTACAGGCGTGAGCCACCTCGCCTAGCCTGCAGAGATATTAATGTGTTTGTTTATGATCTATTGATCCAGGACCAGTGATGGTATATAACCTGCAGCTGTGGCTGGATGAAGATTCCATCAGTAATTCAATCAAAGTCTTATCCAATCACATCTTTAAATCAATCACTGGTCCCAGGCTCTATAAAAGGGAGCAGCCTTAGGAAGGTACATCAGATAAACCCGGTGCGGAAAGCCAGTCACACATTATTTCAGTGTTCAGCCTCGGATTACCTAGTCAATGAAGGAGGTAAGCTTCCGTAACGGAAGGAAAATTCCCAGTTTTGTTTCTTTGAATGTGTATATGTAGGCATAGCTATTTCAGGAAAAGTCCTAAGTATAGAGATATGGGGGTCTCCTAGGAGTGTAGGGAATGGTCTTTTGTTAACAGCAGCTCTGACTCTGAAGGGCTTCATGTGAACTCTGTATAAAGGACTGGTGTGATTGAAGATTTCTCTTTGGAAAGTCTGTTGTATGGCTTTATGTTTGAGACAAGGTCTCTTGTTACCCAGGCTAAAGCTTAGTGGCCCAGATCACAACTCACTGCAGTCTCAGCCTCCGCAGGCTCAAGTGATCCTTCCACCTTAGCTTCCTGAGTAGCTGGGACCACAGGCACACACCACCACACCAGGCTAATTTTTCTATTTTTTGTAGAAACAGGGTTTTGCTGTGTTGCCCAGCGTAGTCTCAAATTCCTGGCCTTCAGTGATTCATCCACTTTTGGCCTCCAAAAGTGCTGGGATTACAGATGTGAGCCACTGCGCCCAGTTTAGTAATTCCTTTTTTGTTGCCTTATATGAAATATTTAACTGGGTGTCATTAGAGATCATAAACCCCAGGACACAGACCCAGACCTGATGGGTAGCATGCCTGGGTCTCATACTTTGTAAATGCCAGACTCCAGATTAGAACTTCAGTAGGCTTGTTTTGAATTCCCAGGTTCTGGAAAATAAGCCATAGTACTTTGCAGCCTTGTCTATGTGGGATGGATGGAGTGCATGTCTCTAAGTGTCAACATGTGGTCTGTGTGTCATAGGCAAGAAAGGGTGGGTAATCCAAAAAAAAAAGAACTTGGAGGGAGGTGAAACGAAAGGGAAGCCATGGGTTTCACAGGAAAACAACAACAACAACACAGAGAGAGACCAATGTCCCTGGATATCGAGAACCAGCCACAGGCCGGGCGTGGTGGCTCACACCTGTAATCCCAGCACTTTGGGAGGCCGGATCACCTGAGGTCAGGAGTTCGAGACCAGCCTGGCCAACATGGTGAAACCCCGTCTCTATATAAAAATACATACATACTAAAAAAAAAAAAAGAAAAAAAGAGAGAACCAGCCACAACACCTAAGATGGGCCTTGAGAAATGTAGAGCTGGCCCAGGAGAGCCTTATGGTACAAGGAAGGACTCAGTGCTTTTCCCTGAGGGCAAAGGGGAGCCATCCAGAGAGTAAAGTTGGGTGTGATGTGAGCAGATTAGCATTTTACAAACGTTGACTGGAAGCATTATGTTAAATGGATTAGGGAAAGGCAAAAATGTATTCCGTTTTCTCCTAGGAGGTTTTACCAAGATCACCTCTGCCTCATTAACTGATGCGATCAGGGTGGCAGATCTGGTCTAATCAGACCAGATGAGAGTAACACAAAGCAGGAAATAACATCAATAGAAATCAATTAGGTTTTTGGGTGCTCATGTATTACTCCTACCAAACAGTCACATTTTCTGATTTTTTGGCATGAAATTTTCTTTTTTCAGAATTGCACAGATCTTTGAAATGTTAACCATATATAAAATTGAAGAAAAAAAAAACACAAAAATAGCAATAATATATTAACAGAAAAGGGAATAAATTCTTGATCCATTCAGCATTCCAAATGGTGTGTCTGTAGTTGCCCAGGTAATGTGATTTGGGATTAGAAATCAGTTTCAAGCAAATTCAAACTCAATTTACTTCTGAATTCTAAACATCAGTGGGAAAGAACAGGCAGTAAAAATAAAAGTAAAAATTGTAGCTTTGGTTAAAGCAGTGAAGTTCTTAGGAATGGTAACTGTTAATGGGAGAAAAATTCAAAAGTAAATGTGCTAAGAATGTTTCCTAAGGAATGTACCTTTTCACAACACAGTGGGTGTAGCTGGTAGTGGCCTTGCAGATGTCTGTGGCTAATAAGTTTTCCAGCCAGAGAAAGATGTCATTTGTATGGATTCTGGCTTGTCTTTTCTGTTTCATTCACTTCTTTCTCTTTTTCTTGTTTTCCCTAGCTTTACTGAGGTATAATTGACAAAGATTGTATATGTTTAAGGTGTACAACATAATTTCTCTCTATATATATATGTATACATTGCAAAATGATTACCACGATCAAGCTAGTTAACATATTCATCACCTCACATAATTATCTTTTTTTTTTTTTTTTTTTTTTTTTTTTGTGGCATGGTCTTTTTATGTAACCTAAGCTGGAATACAGTGGCATGATCTCGGCTCACTGCAACCTCCACCTCCCAGGTTCAAGCAATTCTCATGTCTCAGCCACCTGAGTAGCTGGGATTACAAGTGTGAGCCACCACACCTGGCTAATTTTTGAATTTTTAGTAGATGTGGGGTTTCACCATGTTGGCCACGCTGGTCTTGAATTCCTGGTGTCAAGTGGTACGCTAACCTCAGCCTCCCAAAGCACTGGGATTACAGGCAAAAGCCACTTAGCTTTTTTATATCATGAGAACACTGAAAATCTACTTTTAGCAAATTTCAATCATACAGTATATATCAGCTATAGCAACCATGCTGTACATCAGATCTCCAGAGCATATTCATTTTTTTCTTAGCCTGAGAAGGACATGATGATATATTTATTTATTTCATTTCATTTCATCTATTTATTTATTTATTTTGAGACGGAGTTTTGCTCTGCCACCCAAGCTAGAGTGCAGTGGCACAATCTCGGCTCACTGCAACCTCCATCTCCTGGGTTCAAGCAATTCTCCTGCCTTAGCCTACCGAGTAGCTGGGATTACAGGTATGCAACATCATGCCCAGCTAATTTTTGTATTTTTAGTACGGATGGGGTTTCACCATGTTTCACCTCACCTGTGTTGGCCTCCCAAAGTGCTGGGATTACAGCTGTGAGTCATCGTGCCTGGCCACATATTTATTTTATAATTGAAAGTTTGCTGTACATAGTAGTCATGCCTGTAATCTCAGTACTTTGAAAGGCCAAAGTGGGGAACAGTCACTTGAGTCGAGTTTGCACCATTTGATCAACATCTTCCCATATGCCCCACCGCATGCCGTTGGCAACTACCCTTCTACTGTCAGTTTCTAATACTTTATTTTCTGATGGTCATGATGATGGTGATGGTGATGATGATGATGATGACTGAGATGGAATTTCTCTGTGTTGCCCAGGCTGAAGTACACTGATCTCCACTCACTGCAACCTTTGCCTCCCGGGTTTAAGTCATTCTCCTGGCTCAGCCTCCTGAGTAGCTGTGATTACAGGCGTGCACCACCATGCCCAGCTAATTTTTCTATTTTTAGTAGAGACAGGGTTCATGTTGGCCGGGCTGGTCTTGAATGCATGGTTTCAAGTGATCGGCTCGCCTTGCCTCAGCCTCCCAAAGTGTTGAAATTACAGGCATGAGCCACAGTGAAAAGAGATTTTTTAAATTATTATTACAACCGCTTGTGATAACACAATATTTAAAAATTGAGTTCATTTTGGCATAATGGCATCGTAATAGGCACCTCAATAAATTCACCTAGGCTAATACTTGTTGAATATTTTATTTTAGATTCAGGGAGTACATGTGCATGTTTGCTATAAAAGTATTTTGAATATTAGTGGAAATTGGGCTTCCAGTGTACCCATTACTGAAATAGTGAACATTGTACCCACTGGATAATTTTTCAATACCCATTTCCTTCCCATCCCCCCCATTAGAGTCCCCAGTGTCTTATTTCCATCCCATGTTCATGTGTACCTGCTGTTTAGTTTCCACTTATAAGCGAGAACATGTGATATTTGGTTTTCTGTTTCTGAGTTAGTTTACTTAGGATAATGGCCTCCAGCTCCATCTATGTTGCTGCAAAGGACTAATTTCATTCTTTTATGGCTGCATAGTATTCCATAGTATGTATTTCACATTTTCTTTATCCAGTCAACCACTGGGAGACTTGTAGGTTGCTTCTATGACTTTGCTCTTGTGAATAGTGCTGCAATCAAACTATGAGTGCAGGTGTCTTTTTTATATGATGATTTCTTTTCTTTTGAGTAGTACATACCCAGTAGTAGGATTGCAGCATCAAATGAGAGTTCTGTTTTTAGTTCTCTGGGAAATCTCCATACTGTTTTCCATAGAGGTTAACTGATTTACATTCCCACCAAATTTGTTGTATACTTTTTGTAAACAAAATCAAGACTCTATAAATATGTTTGAAATATTTTATTTCCTTATTTCACTGATTAGGGAGCAATCCAATGTTTCATAGAGATGGTAGTTTAAGCAGAAAACTTTTAACAGTAATTTTTGTTGTGATTACTTTGTAAAATATTTATCACATTAAGGATTTTTTTTTTTTTTTGAGACAGAGCCTCACTCTGTCACCCAGGCAGGCGCACGGTGGCATGATCCTGGCTCATTGCCACCTCCACTTCCCGGGTTCAAGCAATTCTCGTGTCTCCACCACCAGAGAAGTTGGGTCTACAGGCACACCTGGTTAAGTCTTTTTTTTTTTTGAGACGGAGTCTTGCTCTGTCACCCAGGCTGGAGTGCAGTGGCATGATCTCAGCTCACTACAACCTCTGCCTCCCACGTTCAAGCAATTCTCTGTCTCAGCCTTCCAAGTGGTGGGGACTACAGGCACATGCCACCATGCCCGGCTAATTTTTGTATTTTTAGTAGAGATGGGGTTTTACCATATTGGTCAGGCTCGTCTCGAAATCCTGACCTCAGATGATCCACCTGCCTCAGGCTCCCAAAGTGCTGGGATTACAAGTGTGAGCCACTGCACCTGGCAAGTTTTGTATTTTTAGTAGAGATAGTGTCTCACCATGTTGGCCAGGCTGGTCTCAAACTCCTGACCTCAAGTGATCCACTCACCTCGGCCTCCCAAAGTGCTGGGATTACAGGAGTGAACCATCATGCCCAGCGAAGGGTATTTCCTAATAGTTCTAGTTTATTAAGTGCCTTTTTCAGGAATGAACACTGACATTTAAACATTTTAAACGCATTCATTGAGATGATTATATTATGTTCTTGTATCTTTGTCCTGTTAATGAAGTAAATTGTATTGATTTTTGAATTTTAACCCAAACTTCCTGCATTTTGGAAATGAACACCATTTGTGATATATTCTTATGAGTCGATTTGATTTTCAAATATTTTGCTTTGAATTATTTTAATGTATTGGCAAGATTTTATTATCAGGAAGTGCTGACTTCAGTAACTAAAGTGCATAGTGTTTCCTTATATGCTCTGGGAGACTTTATGTAAAATTTGAATTCTTTCTTTCTTTTTTTTTCTTTCTTTTTTTTGTTTTTTAAGAGACATGGTCTCGTGATGTTGCCCAGGCTGGAGTGCAGTGGCTAGTCACAGGCACGATCCCACTACTCATCAGCACGGGAGTTTTGATCTCCTTCTTTTCCAACCTGGGCCGGTTCACCCCTCCTTAGGCAGGCTGGTGGTTCCCCACTCCCAGGAGGTCACCATATTGATGCCGAACCTAGTGCGGACACCCGATCAGCATAGGGCACTACAGCCCAGAACTCCTGGGCTGAAGCGATCCTCCCACCTCAGCCTCCCGAGTAGCTGGGACTACAGGCACGCGCCACGGTGCCAGGCGAATTATTTCTCTTTTTAATGTCTGGTAGAATTCATCCATAAAATCATCTAGACGTAACGTTTTGGTTGATTTGTTTGTCTTTAATTATGCCAGTGGTGCTATTAATTACTTATCTGTTTTCTATTTCTAGTTTGCCATTTAAAAGAATCCACCAATTGTTGAAACCAATTCCCAGAGACACAAGAGAAGAAACTGAATCATCAAAATTAAGTCTCTCTGAGAATTGCTGAAAATGGCTTTAGATCAAAGAATCTTATTTCAGTGTGAACCATCTGAGAGTGATCTTAGATCAGGAAATTCAGAGTTTCAACAAAGCCAAGGACCTGCTGTTCAGACAGAAGAGGGGATTTCTGAGTTCTCAACTGTGCTCAATTCATTTCAAGACAGCAATAATTCATATGCAAGGCAGGAATTGCAAAGACTTTATAGGATCTTTCATTCATGGCTGCAACCAGAAAAGCACAGTAAGGATGAAATTATTTCTCTATTAGTCCTGGAGCAGTTTATGATTGGCGGCTACTGCAATGACAAGGCCAGTGTGAAAGAGAAATGGAAATCAAGTGGCAAAAACTTGGAGAGATTCATGGAAGACCTGACTGATGACAGCATTAATCCACCTGCCTTAGTGAGTACAGGGTTCTGAATGCTGGGATAAGGGACAAAGGAAAGTAAGGAATAAATCATAGTCAGTTGGAGTTGTCTGGAAGTTAGAGAATCTATTGCATGTCCAGTTATTAGTCAGCCCACACTCTCCCACCATTCACACAAAGAATCTTCAATGTCCTAAGTTCTCAAGAAAAAAAGCAAAAAGGTATATATTTGTTTATTCTGTAGGACATATGGGAACCAAACATATTGATGTTTGATTAAGTTAATTTTAGTCTGTAGATTGCCAGACTCTGAGAAATTGACATTTTTTTCCTTTTTTTTTTTTTTTTTTTTTTGAGACAGAGTCTCGCTCTGTCACCCAGGCTGGAGTGCAGTGGTGCGATCTTTGGCTCACTGCAACCTCTGCCTCCCAGGTTCAAGCGATTCTCCTGCCTCAGCTTCCTGAGTAGCTGGGATTACAGGCATGCGCCACCACACCCAGCTAATTTTTGTATTTTTACTACAGACAGGATTTCACTATCTTGGCCAGGCTGGTCTTGAACTCCTGACCTTGTGATCCACCCGCCTTGGCCTCCCAAAGTACTGGGATCACAGTCGAGAGCCACCGGGCCTGGCTTTCTTTTTTTTTTCCCTTGAGACAGAGTCACTGTGTAGTACAGGCTGGAGTGCCGTGGCATGATACCAGCTCACTGCAACCTCTGCCTCCTGGGCTCAAACCATTCTCATGCCTCAGCCTCTAGAGTAGCTGGGATTACAGGCATGCTCCAACAAGCGCAGCTAATTTTTGTGTTTTTAGTAGAGACAGGGTTTCAACATGTTGGCTAGGCCAGTGTCAAACTCTTAGCTCAAGTGATCCACCTCCCTTGGCCTCAAGTGAGACCGGCATGAAATTGACATTTAAATGAAGACCTCAAGGATGAAGGAGAAATGTCTTGACAAGAGCTGGTTCTTTCGTCAGGTAGCCCTAATCAAGAAAGACATTCTGAAGAAGCAGTTACAGTAGATCCTTATTCTCAGAGCCCATATTTCCAAAACTGCTAAAATTTATTTGTAAAATAGTTGAGGCATCTTCTCAGTCATTTTCAGATATGTGTATAGTGGTAAAATATTTGAGTTACCTTAGGTGCATGTTTCCAGGTGGGGTTGAACAAGGCCACAACCTCACTTCCTATTTTGGTTCTTACAATGTAAATAAGTGTCATTTTCACAGCCTATTTAGTGGCACATTTTCACACTTTTGTGCTTTTTATTGATAACTTTGTTGTTTAAAGTGACACTGAAGTAAAATGTTGAAATACTGTGTAGTGTTCCTAAGTGCAAGAAAGTTGTTACATATTATGGTGATAATACATGTGTTGGATCCTCTGAGTTCAGAATTAACTAATCAAGAATATGTATTAAATGAGGTATCTTCGAACATATACACACATACAACAAACTCATATATTGATCCATTGACAAAAATAATGCCAGAATCTCACAGGAAACTAACCCTGAATTTTTCTTAGGGGAAATGATTCAGTATTGGCAAATTCAATATCCATGTGACTTTATTAAACATAAGAGCTTGTGGTAACAAGAATAACACCATCAGAGATAAGGACGGGACAAAAATATGTGGTAGCCCATACTTGAGGGAGCTTGTGAGAGCCTGTTGAGGGCCAGTTTTCCAAAAAAATCTTCTGTTACACAACAGATTCAGGTACAACAGTGATCTGGATTTTTTTACAGGTCCATGTCCACATGCAGGGACAGGAAGCTCTCTTTTCTGCGAATATGCCCTTAAAAGATGTCATTGTTCACCTCACAAAACAAATGTCTGCCAAAACGCCAAGAGAAGCAAACATGGGGACACCCTTTCAGACTTCCCAAGATACTTCCTTGGAAACAGGACAAGGTAAGTCAGGTCATCTGCACAACTGAGGGATGTTCTATGCAGACTCCTTCTGGAGTACAACTTCAGTGAGTGTCTATTTTCACAGGATATGAAGATGAACAAGACGGCAGCAACAGTTCTTTGAAAACTACTCAAGTAAACAAAAAGATTACTAATCAAGGCAATCAAATAGCTTCCCTAATCATTATCCAGGAAGAGAATGGTCCTAGGCCTGAAGAGGGAGGTGTTTCTTGTGAGAACCCACAGAATTCAAGAGGAGGAGAGCTAGGCACTGCTAGATCCCTAAACGGAATCGCTTTTCAAGGTGTCCCTATGGAGGTGGGACCAGGGTTTATCTTACAGCCAGAGCAGTCCTCCCCTGAGTGTGCCCCTACCCACCAAAGCAATGAGGGAAATTACACATCTGAGGTACATCAGGAAGGAGCCCATGGAGTTCGAAAATCATACAAATGTGAGGAATGCCCCAAGGTCTTTAGGTATCTCTCTCACTTATTAGCTCACCAGAGAAGACACAGGAATGAGAGGCCATTTGTTTGTCCCAAGTGTCAAAAAGCCTTCTTCCAGACATCAGACCTACGCGTGCATCAGATAATTCACACAGGAAAGAAGCCTTTCACATGCAGCATGTGTGAAAAGTCCTTCAGCCACAAAACTAACTTGCGGTCTCATGAGAGAATCCACACAGGAGAAAAGCCCTATACATGTCCCTTTTGTAAGATGAGCTACCGCCAGTCATCCACATACCACCGCCATATGAGGACTCATGAGAAAATTATGCTACCAAGTGTTCCCTCCACACCAGAAGCTTCCTAAGCTGCTGGTCGGATGTAATGTGTATAAATACATATGCAAGTATGTATATTTCCATAGAGTATAAGATATGACTTCTTGATTATGCTTTCAATTTATTGTCTTGCTTCATTAAAATGTAAGGCTAAGCAGAGCATGGAATTTATCAGTTTTGTTCACTAAAGTATTCCAAGTGGTTGGGAAAGTGGAACACTTCGAATAACCAATAAATTTCTGTTGAATAAATTAATGAATCCATAATGTTGATATCCTTTTTTTAAAAAAAAGAGATGGGGCCAGCCGCGGTGGCTCACGCCTGTAATCCCAGCACTTTGGGAGGCCAAGGCGGTCAGATCAGCTAAGGGCAGGAATTTGAGACCAGCCTGGCCAACATGGTGAAACCCTGTCTCCACTAAAAATACAAAATTCAGCAGAGCGTGATGGCACACGACACTTCTGTAATCCCAGCTACTCGGGAGGGTGAGGCAGGAGAATTACTTGAACCAGGAGGCAGAGACTGCAGTGAGCCGAAATAGCACCATTGCACTCCAGCCTGGGCGATAAGAGCGAAACTCTCTCAAAACATAAAAATAAAATAATTAAATAGCCAGGCACGGTGGCTTACTCCTGTAATCCCACCACTTTCGGACGCAAAGGTGGGCGGATCACCTGAGGTTGGGAGTTCGAGACCAGCCTAACCAATGGAATATCCCATCTCTATTATTATTTTTAATCTTAATGTATCTCTGACATACCAGCTGCCAGTCTGACTTTGCTGGGTGTTTTACGGGTCCTGCAAATAAAACAATAATCCCGTGGCCTCCACCCAATGCCACACATCAATGATTATATCCCTTCTCCTTCAGTGATTACAGCCAGACTTCACTGATACCCAAGGCCTCTTCACTGATACCCAAGTCCCTGGATGAAAATGTTGGAACAAAGGCTTTTGGGACTTGTAGTCCATTTCGCAGCGCGCATTGCTCTCTGGTGGCTGAAGTAGGTGGCGAGTTCTGCGCAAGTACATATGCGATCGCCTGATAACCCGGATTGTGGAGACAAAGTGGGTGAATGTGAGTCCCCCGACGGGCAGAGGAGGGAAACTGGGCTGTAAACTGAGGCGGCAGGTCCGAGTGGAACGCGGTGACCTAGAGCCGCGGTCTCCCGAAACGTCCCTCCGGAGCCAGGCGTTCCAGTTGCCTCTGGCAGTTGCAGTCGTCGCCGTCCAGCCGCGTTGCCTTCTGGGATCTAGTGTCGGCCGGCAATGCGCAGACGCCTGGACACAGGGCGCTTTCTTTGAGCTCACCTGCGGCGGGGCTTCGGAGCTCGTTTCCCGAGTGTTGTGTATTTGCAGTTTCCCCTCTTAAGCTAGGGAAGACAAGTCCTCCGTACAGGGGGAAGCAAAAAGATTATTGTACTTATCATTGCAATTGCCATTCTTTATTCCAGGTGAAGCTGGCTTACGCTTTGCAGTAGACAGCCATGTTTCTCTTTAGGAGATTGTTCTATATTTCAAGAGTGAACCATTAAACTATTGAATCTTGATTATACTCAGGACAGGAGTGCCATGTCCCCCCCCTTTTTTTTTTTTGAAGACAAGGTCTCACTTTGTCACCTAGGCGTAGTGCAGGGGCAAAATCTCAACTTTTTTTTTTTTACGAGGCCACCCTAGAGGCAGTGTGCCTAGAGGAGCAACCATTATACTTATTTTTTTAATTTTACCAATCCCAGTTGGGAGGGGGATGAGGGTTGAAAAATTATTACCTGTCGGGTACAATGTTAACTATTCAGATGATGGGTACACTAAAAGCGCAGACTTCATCTCTACATGTATATGCATGTTAAAAAGTCTGCGCTTGAGGCTGGGTGCGGTAGCTCACACTGGTAATCCCAGCACTTTGGGAGACTGAGGTGGACGGATCACGTGAGGTCAGGAGTTCAAGAGCAGCCTGGCCAGCATGGCGAAACCCCAATCTCTACTAAAAATACAAAAACTACCCGGGTGTGGTGGCGCATGCCTGTAATCCCAGCTACTCCGAGACTGAGGCAGGAGAATCGCTTGAACCTGGAGACGGAGGTTGCAGTGAGCCGAGATCGCACCACTGCACTCCAGTCTGGACAACAGAGCGAGACTCTGTCTAAAAAAAATAAAACTAAAAAAAAGTCTGAGCTTGTAACTCTTTTTTTTTTTTCTTTTTCTTTTTAAAGACAGGATTTCACGATTGTTGGTCAGGCTGCTCTTGAACTCCCGACCTCAGGTGATCCGCCCGCCTTGGCCACCAAAGTGCTTGGATTACAGGCTTGAGCCACGACACCCGGCCTAAACTTGTAAGTCTTAAATCTGTAAAAATAAAGTAATCAAAGTTGCCAGCAAAAAAAATTTTATTAATTCCTCCCTTAGAAATTACAATAAACTCCAGGTGTAGTTAAAAGAAAATAAATAAAAGAAGTTACAATAAACATATTTAAAAAAAAAGTCAAAGTAGTGGACACACTCGGAAGGGCTCTGTGGAGTTTAGGAAACTACATTACCCAGAGCGAAGATCGCTAAACGGCAGCGGAGTTGAGCCAATGACAGACCAGGATAGGGGCACTTCCGCACATGCGCAGCACAACAGACCGGGACTTCCGGCGTTCTCCTCGCGGCGGTAATTTTGGCTTCTCTCCTGTCTGTCCATCCCAACAGAACCTCCGCATCTGGGGTCACGACTGAGACACAGTACAGAGAAGGCGCGAAAGTGGGTCTGAGGCTCGGCGACGCCACCCGGGGTGAGCTGTGCCAGGCCCGGGATAGGGACCGCTGTGTTCGAATGCCCACCCCGGTCGCCCGCCGCACCTCGCCTAGTCCACAGAACTCAATGGCGGCATTTGCGCTGAGATACCAGGCTCAGGTGAGTGCTGCGTCCTTGCGTCTCGCCTGCCCTCTCCCACCACAAGCCCGAAGGCCCAAAGAGGGGCGTCTGCTCACAGCCCTACAACCTAGGCCGCAGTGCCCGGGAAAGGAAGGCGCTTGTGGGTGGGGCCCGTTTATGACGCCCAGTGTGTAAGGAAATGTGACGGGCAGGGGCACTGGCGCGTGCAGAGCATGAGGCTGCAGCTAAGCTGGGGGTATTCAGGAGCCTGGGACCC
>CAUYLG010058067.1:0-41795 GCA_963573385.1 Cacajao melanocephalus
CTATTTTGGCCCTTGTTGCCAATGCATTTGGTGTTTTGGTCATGAAGTCCTTGCCTGTGCCTATGTCCTGAATGGTTTTTCCTAGGTTTTCTTCTAGGGTTTTTATGATGTTAGTTCTTCTGTTTAAATCTTTAATCCATCTGGAGTTAATTTTAGTGTAAGGTGTCAGGAAGGGATCCAGTTTCTGCTTTCTGCACATGGCTAGCCAGTTTTCCCAATACAATTTATTAAACAGGGAATCCTTTACCCATTGCTTGTTTTTGTCAGGCTTGTCAAAGATCAGATGGTTGTAGATGTGTGGCGTTGCCTCTGAGGCCTCTGTTCTGTTCCAGTGGTCTATATCTCTGTTTTGGTACCAGTACCATGCTGTTTTGATTACTGTAGCCTTGTAGTATAGTTTGAAGTCAGGTAGGGTGATGCCTCCAGCTTTGTTCTTTTTGCTTAGGATTGTCTTGGCTATGCGGGCTCTCTTTTTGTTCAATATGAAGTTTAAGGTGTTTTTCTTTCCAGTTTTGTGAAGAGGGTAATAGGTAGCTTGATGGGGATAGCGATGAATCTATAAATTACTTTGAGCTGTATGGCCATTTACACCATATTGATTCTGCCTAACCACAAGCATGGAATGTTTTTCCATCTGTTTGTGTCCTCTCTTATTTCCTTGAGAAATGATTTGTAGTTCTCCTTGAAGATGTCCTTTACATCCTTTGTTAGTTATATTCCTAGGTATTTTATTTATCCTTTGTAGCAATTGTGAATGGCAGTTCATTCTTGATTTGGCTCTCTGTTAGTCTGTTATTGGTGTATAGGAATGCTTGTGATTTCTGCACATTGATTTTGTATCCTGAGACTTTGCTGAAGTTGCTTAACAGTTTCAGGAGATTTGGGGCTGAGACGATAGGGTCTTCTAAATATACAATCACGTTGTCTGCAAATAGAGACAATTTGACTTCCTTCTTTCCTAATTGAATACCCTTTATTTCTATTTCTTGTCTGATTGCTCTGGCTAGAACTTCCAATACTGTATTGAATAGGAGTGGTGAGAGAGGGCATCCTTGTCTAGTGCCAGATTTCAAAGGGAATACTTCCAGTTTTTGCCCATTCAGTATGATATTGGCTGTGGGTTTGTCATAAATAGCTTTTATTGTTTTGAGATACATTCCATCGATACCTAGTTTATTGAGAGTTTTTAGCATAAAGAGCTGTTGAATTTTGTTGAAGGCCTTCTCTGCTTCAATTGAGATAAACATCTGGTTTTTGTCTTTGGTTCTGTTTATGTGGTGGATTACGTTTATAGACTTGTGTATGTTGAACCAGCCTTACATCCCTGGGATGAAGCCTACTTGATCATAACCGATATGCTTTTAGATGTGCTGTTGCAATCGGTTTGCCAGTATTTTATTGAAGATTAAAATGTTCATCATAGATATTGGATTTAGTATTAGGATGATGTTGGTCTCATAAAATGATTTGGGAAGGATTCCCTCTTTTTGTATTATCTGGAATAGTTTCAGAAGGAGTGGTACCAGCTCCTCTTTGTATGTCTGGTAGAATTCAGTTGTGAACCCATCTGGACCTGGGCTTTTTTTTTGCTGGTAGGCTATTAATTGCTGCCTCAACTTAAGCCCTTGTTATTGGTCTATTCAGGGTTTCAACTTCTTCCTGGTTTAGGCTTGGGAGGGTGCAAGTGTCCATGAATTTATCCATTTCTTCCAGGTTTACTGGTTTGTGTGCATAGAGTTGTTTTTAGTAATCTCTGATGGTAGTTTGTATTTCTGCTCCCGCTGTTTACCTGCCCTTCATTGAATTTCCTGCCATTTACCCGCACTTCCTTCAATTTCTTCATTTTGACATTCAGAGCACTGGGCAGAAATCACATCATGTCAACACCTGTCACAGGCCTTCCAAGAGGATTTGTGTTTTTAACCACTAAAACATCATTTTTTCATTAGTATCATTAGAATGAGAACTTCATGAGTAATTAAAAGTTAATAGTTTTGGCAGTTTTAGTAGCTCCCTACATAAAATCCAGGGGAAGATAAATGAAGTCATATGTTTTTGATTACTGCTAGTATTACAACCAATTGAGAATTTGATCACAATCCAATTTCTACTTCAAATATCATCTAAATTTCCTTAATTTCCATTTGTAACATTGTAAACTGGAAAAAATTATGTCAAAACAACTTGTTTAGAAAACAATCAACAGAGAGAAGAAATGGCCTATGGAGTGAAAGAATTTGCAAATCCTACATCTGACAAGAGGCTAATATCCAAAATGTCAAAGAACTCATACAAATCAATAGTAAGAAAACAAGTAACACAATTAAATGTTGGGCAAAGGATTTGCATGGACATTTCTCAAAAGGAGACATACAAATGACCAACATATATATGAAAAAAATGTTCAACATCACTAATCATCAGAGAGGTGCAAATTAAAATCACGTTATTACCTCACATCCATTAGAATGGTTATTATCGAAAAGATGAAAGATAAATGTTGGTGACACTGTGGGAAAAGGGAAGCCTAGGACACTGTTGGTAAGAATGTAAATTAGTACAGCCATTATGGAACCAATATGGAACTTCCTCAAAAAATTACAAATAGAACTACCATATGATCCTGCTGTCCTACTACTGGGTATATAGCCAAAGGAAGCAAAATCAGTCTGTTGAAGAGATATCTGCATTCCCATGTTCATTGCAGGAGTGTGGAATCAACTAAGTTTCCATTAACAGTTGAATGGATAAAGAAAGCATGCCATACAGATACACGATGAAACACTATTCAGTCTTAAAAAAGAAAGAAGTCTTGTCATTTACAATAACATGGATGAACCTAGAGGACCTTATGTTAGGTGAAATAAGCCAGGCACAGAAAGACAAATGCCACATGATTTCACTCATATATGGAATCTAACAAGTTAAAGTCATAGAAGTCGAGATTAGAAGCCTGGTTACCAGAGAGTGGGTGGGGATGGGGGATTAGAGAGCTAATTGGCCCCTCTAGTTAATAGTGTATTCTTGAAAACTGCTAAAAGAGATTTTTTTAAAAAAAGATGTGGGGTAATGCATATGTAGATTACAGCAATTTAGCTATTCTGCAATGTATAGATATTTCAAAATAGCATGTTGTACATAATAAATATATAAAATTTTTGTCAGTTAAAAATAAATGGTAAAGTAACTTTAAATAAATCTGATCTTATATTTGTACCTTCAAGACAGAGTGAAAAATGAAGAAAATAAAGCAATGTTTAGAGGATTGTTAAAACTGAAACATACATGGACATAAAGGAAGATATTTCAAAATACTTTGTTGCAACAAGTCACGTGATGTTATTTCCTATATAGGTTTTATGTATTTTTGATTAGCATCATTAGAATGATACATATGTATCTATACATACATATATATCTATACATACATATATATCTATACATACATATATATATACACAGAGAGAGAGAGAGAGAACCTTCAACATTCACCTTAAACATTTAAAGGGTAATTAAACTATCAACATTGTTCTTTATTAAAGATTAATAATGTGAATTTATTCATGTTTATTTCCATTTGTGTACAAATACATCATTTATACTGCAAGAAGTTTACAGCTTCTTAAAAAACAAGTTCAAATAAATTACAAAATGCACAGAGGTTCTGTGATCCTTTAGAGTAGGCAAACATTTTAAAATAAAGTTGTAGTAACTAGAAATTCAGAGTAAATAAATATGCATTTCTTCTCATCTTCCCTTTCCTACCACCACCTCTCAAACTACAAACAGCAAAACAAAACCCCTAAATACACTGTATTCATAAGGAATATGTGGGCATGTACATTGTTAAAGTTAAAAAATATACTTCTTAACAAGGGAAATGATACATAGAACTTAGCCTAGGATAAACATAACTAATTTCTGTGACCACTATATTTCAGAATAATAAAAGTCATGATGACCATTTGCAGGTTATGGAAACTTGAAATTGGAACTGAATGTTCTAATTAACTCCAGTAATTAATTAATTGGAATGAAAGGCTCTTTAGTACTTTGTCTATTTAAATGAATAAACAAATTGCACAGTCCTATTATAAAAGAACTGCATAAATTAGAGCTACATTTTAGTGAAGATCATTATTCTATTGAGTAAACTCAAAATCTTACCCAGAAAATCTTATTTTAAAATCTATTTGTTAATTAAGAAAATATTGTACAGTAGATACATAGAAACTAATTTTGAATATTCCATATGCATCATAATTTGGGTTTAAAAACATGACTCACAGTTAAGAATTTTTGAATTTTGTATATTTTAAAATATTTAAATTCAGTTTATTAGGTTAATATTTATGAATCTTATATTATCAGTAGTCTTACAGTAAATGGTACATTTAGAAATATGTAGAACTTATAATATCACTTATGAAAATAGGTTTTTCTAATAAAAGTAAGTAAAAATAACATTCCTCTTGAGTCATTTTCTAAAATTTCACATTCAGATATTCTATAAATAAATTGCTTCATTTAATAGATGAACTTAAAAGCTACATTTAATATGGCAACTAGAAATATGAAAGTGGAAGAAACAGTGCTAAGTGCTTTGCATATATTATCTTTTCAGATCTTCACAGTATCTGCCTTCTACATTGGGAGTTGTTGGATCAAAAGAGAAATCTTAGTATATCAGAGGAGGGAAACATATGACCATGAATTTTGTGCTATGTTTACTCTTGATCTGCGGCAAAGTACAGATCTGAATTTATAAGCACTCTACATTCCTTCATATTTGTAATTCAGAAAGGGCTTAACCTTTTATTATGTAGGAAAAAATTGTGAAATATTTTTAAACGAACCAAAAAGATGACCAGATGTCTAGTAGGCAAAATTATCTCACCTTTCATTTTCTATGAATTATTTTGGAACTCCCTACATTATTTAAAAATGATAGACATGTAACAAATTCTTACCTGTAGAATTGCAATTGCAATTGATTATTAACCTGTGGATATTATCCAATTTTGTCAATTTGCATATATTTGTAAATTCTTTTCAGTATACTATCTTTTTTCAGTATATTATGAAAAAAGATAGTATACTATTTTTCAGTATACTTTTCAATTTCTACTCCTTGAATTCTCCTTTGAATGAGCCTGTAGCATCATACTAATTCTCTAATTAATTAATTGGTTAGTTGAAATCTCTTTGTTTTCTTTGAGACAGGGTCTAGCTCAACTGCCCAGGCTGGAGTGCAGTGGTGTGATCATGGCTTACTGCAGCCTCAACCTCCTGGGCTCAAGCGTTTCACCAACCTTAGACTCCATGTAGCTGGGACTACAAGCACGCACCACCATGCTGGGTAAATTTTTAAATTTTGTAGAGATGGGGTGTCTCACCATGTTGTTCAGGCTGGTATTGAGCTCCTGGGTTCAAACAATCTTCCTGCTTTGCCCTACCAAAGTGTTGGAATTACAGGTGTGAGCCACCATGTACAGCCTAATTAAAATCTTTAATCCATGTTTGTTTTACATTTTTAGACAAATGTACCTTTCTAAACTGATTGCCCATAAACTGTTTTGGAGGTAATCCACTATAATATCCAATGAATTTATTTAACAGAGCCAGGTAAAATGTGTTTGCTAGAACAGTGTATCTTATTAGGAGACTTAAGTTTGCTGTGTCTTTTTGGTTCCCCAAGGTGAAACCTAAGAAGCAACAGAACCTAATTTTGCTGACTAAATTTCTCTATTCTTCTTCCCTCTACTGATTTTTGTTTCTTGTTTCTGGTTTGCTTATGGCCACTAACTTATTCTTCACTGGTGATGGCAATGACTGGGAATTTGGTTTCATGATCTGATCATCTAGTGATTTATACAAATGAATAACAGGTTATTGAGATAAGAGTTCCATATGCTGTGGGTGACAGATAACATATATATAAACATATGTACATACACACATACATGTAGTCTTTTTTTCCATTTTTAGTTCAAATCAATTAAAAGTCTTGTACTCAATGGAATGGAAAGCTGTCTGATATTTGAACCATGAGTTTTTGTGTGTCTATGTTTACTATTAACCTGTGGCAAAAGTGTTGATCTGAATTTATAAGCACACTAAGTGTCTTTGTGCCTGTATCAAAATATCTCATGTATCCCATAAATACATACACCTACTACTATGTACCCACAAATATTAAAAATAAAAAATTTAAAAAGATCTTTACCTCTCATTTTATGAGAGTTAGATCATAAAGACTCAATATAAAGGAACTCTGCCTTGATTGATTTAGATAAATAAGTGCTAATATAAATAAAATATGCTAACATTATACTACATAATATTTAAGATTATGAAAAATACAAATTTGTGTTTAAATAAACTGGATCATTATTCTGACAAACTTTATGTCAACAGTAATTATGTTTTGTGATATGTCAGCTTGAAGATAATTTTTACAATGTCCTGCTTAAAGCCTAGGACTGATATTGAACTTAATTAATGAATAATCACTGGATACCTAGATAATTTCTAAGTTAGGTAGAATACTTAAACATTGATTACTAAGCATGCTTTTATATTTACATATATTTGCTTCCTTTTTATGCTGGGAGAAGCTGTAGCTTTGGGGCATGTTAATAAATATGTACATCTTAGTCACTTTAAAAAGATGTTAAAAGAGTATATACGGGAATATAAATTTGTGTTATATGTTTTCATAAGTTCTGCTGGTCAGCTGAAATACTTATGAATAATAACCAATTTTCAATATTGCATTCCCTAGTTGTCTTTGTGAAATACAAGTTCATTATGTTGGTTAAAAGATATAATTAATAGGACTGAGACTATTTTAGGAGCAATAGAAACAAAGAAATACTATGTGTGTGTCTTTATTATTGAAGAAATAAAAAAGGTTTATCCTAAAGCTATGGTTCTTAAAATTTTGATCTCGGATTCATTTATACTTTTAAGTGACTGTAAGGCTGGCATCCACAAACCTATCTTAACTAAATATTCAAATCTTTGATAATTTTTTGATTTTACCTTTTTTTAAAATTGTACTTTAAGTTCTGGGGTACATGTGCAGATCTTGCAGGATTGTTGCATGGGTACACACATGCCATGGTAGTTTGCTGTCTCCATCCCCCAGTCACCTACATCAGGCATTTCTCCCAGTGACAGAGTCTTTCACTGTCGCCCAGGCTAAAGTGCAGTTGTGATCTCAGCTCACTGCAACCTCTGCCTCCTGGGTTCAAGTGATTCTCTTGCTTCAGCCTCCTGAGTAGTTGGGACTACAGATGTGTGCCACTGTGCCCTGCTAATTTTTTGTATTTTTAGTAGAGATGGGGTTTCACTGTGTTAGCTAAGATAGTCTCAATCTCCTGACCTTGTGATCTGCCTGCTTCAGCCTCCCAAAGTGTTGGGATTACTGGCGTGAGCCACCACACCCAGCCTGATTTTTCCATTTCTAAATCAGTTTTATCTATATCTATCTATCTATCTATCTATCTATCTATCTATCTATCTATCTATATCTTTTGCATGCAAAACTATTTTTTATCTTCCCAGAGTGCTCCTGAAAATCTCAAAGTAATTTTGTAAGGATTGCACATAAGGTGTTGTTAAGTAAGAACATGAGCTTACAGCCGGGGATGGTGGCTCACACCTGTAATCCTAGCACTTTGGGAGGTTGAGGCGGGTGGATCACCTGAGGCCGGGAGTTCGAGACCAGCCTGACCAACATGGAGAAACCCCATCTTTATTAAAAATACAAAATTAGCCAGTGTGGTGGCGCATGCCTCTAAACCTAGCTACTCGGGAAGCTGAGGCAGGAGAAGCGCTTGAACCTGGGAGGCAGAGGTTGAGGTGAGTCAAGATTGCACTATTGCACTCCAGCCTGGGCAACAAGAATGAAACTCTGTCTCAAAAACAAACAAACAAAGAATCCAAAACAAAACAAAACATGTGCTTACTCTGCCCAAAAATGTGTAGAGGTAAAATGTTATTAATGTAAATATTGCAAAGTGTAGGTGCTATGATTTAAATGTTTGTCCCCTCCATAACTCATGTTCAAATTTAGTTGCCATTGTAACAATATTAAGAGGTTGGATTATTAAGAGGTGGTTAAGCCATGAGGGCTTCACCCTCATGAATTGATGAACAGCATTATCATGAGTGTGGGCTCATTATAAAAGAGGGATTTCAGCCCCCTCCGTCCCTCTTTCTCTTTCTCTGTCTCTTACCTTTTCTTGTCCTTTCCCCGTAGGATGACACAGCAAGAAGGTCCTTGCTAGATGCAGGCCCTCCTCAATCTTGAATTTCCCAGCCTCCAGTGCCATGAGTCAATAAATTTCTGTTCATTATAAATTACCCAGTTTGTGATATTCTCTTCAGCAGCCCCAAAACAAACTAAGAGAGTAAGCTTTATGAGAAGCCCCTGGAAATTTCTCAATGCCTTTGCTTTGCATAAATTGTTTTAAGCTCAGAGGATATACTGTTTAAAACTCTTTTCAAAATAGCTCTTTCTAGCATTTCTGTTTATTAGAGCCCTTATGGGGCTTTGCCTAAAGATATTAAGTAGCAACAGTATAGTATTTTCAATTATAATTTCAGTTATTTTTATAAGTAAAGTTTTTAAAGTAAACTTTTAAAAAGTATACATGTCCATGTATTAATTCATTTTCACACTGCTGATAAAGACATACTGATGAGACTGGGCAATTTACAAAAGAAAGAGGTTTATTGGACTTACAGTTCCACATGGCTGTGGAGGCCTCACAATCATGGTGAAAGGTGGAAGGCACATCTCATATGGTGCCAGACAAGAGAAGAGAGTTTGTGCGAGAAAACTCCCTCTTATAATAACCAGGAGGTATCATGAGGCTTACTACCACAAGAACAGCATGGGAAAGACCTGCCCCCATGATTGAATTACCTCCCACTGGGTCTCCCTAACAACACAGGAATTCAAGATGAGATTTGGGTGGGGACACAACCAAACCATATCATTTTGCCCTTGGCCCTTCCCAAATCTCATGTCCTCACATTTCAAAACCAATCATGCCTCCCCAACAGTTCTCCAAAGTCTTGACTTATTTCAGCATTAACTGAAAAATCCACAGTCCAAAGTCTCATCTAAGACAAGGCAAGTCCCTTCAACCTATAAGCCTGTAAAATCAAAAGCAAGGTAGTTACTTCCTAGATAAAATGGGGGTTACAGGCATTGGGTAAATACACCCATTCCAAATGGGAGACATTGGCCAAGACAAAGTCCATGTAAGTCCAAAATTCAGCAAGGCAGTCAAATCTTAAAGCTCCAAAATGATCTCCTTTGACTCCATGTCTCACATCCAGGTCATGCTGATTAAAGAGGTGGATTCTCATGGTCTTGGGTGGCTCTGCCTCTGTGGCTTTGTAGGGTGTAGCCCCCCTCCTAGTTGCTTTCACAGGCTGGCATTGAGTATCTTCAGCTTTTTCAGGCACATGGTGCAAACTGTTGGTGTGCAAACGGCTGCCCCTACCTTTCTGGGATGTAGAGGACAGGGCTCTCCTCTCACAGCTCCACTAGGTAGTGCTGCATAGGGACCCTGTGTGGGGGCTCTGACCCCACATTTCCCTTCTGCACTGCCCTAACAGGTTCTCCATGAGGGCCCTGCCCCTGAAGCAAACTTTTTCCTGGACATCCAGGTGTTTCCATACATCTTCTGAAATCTAGGCGGTGGTTCCCAAACCTCAATTCTTGACTTCTGTGCACCTGCAGGCTCAACACCACACGGAAGCTGCCAAGGCTTGGGGCTTCTGTTCTCTGAAGCAACAGCCTGAGCTGTACCTTGCCCTGTTTTAGTCATTGCTGAAATGACTGGGACACAGGGCATTAAGTTGCCAGACTACACACAGTCAGGGGACCCTGGGCCCATCCCAGGAAACCATTTTCTGATAGACATCCAACTCTGTGATGAGAGGGGCTGCTGTGAGGACCTCTGAAATACCCTGGAGACATTTTCCCCATTTTCTTGGAAGTTAACATTTGGCTCCTCATTACTTATGCAAATTCCAGCAGCCAGCTTGAATTTATCCTCAGAAAATGGGTTTTTCTTTTGTATCACATTGTCAGGCTGCAAATTTTCTGAACTTTTATGCTCTGCTTCCTTTCTAAAACTAAATGCCTTTACCAGAACCCAAGTCACCCCTTGAATGCTTCACTGCTTAGAGATTTCTTCCACCAGATACCCTAAATCATCTCTCTCAAGTTCTAAGTTCCATGAATCTCTTGGGCAAGGGCAAAATGCCACCAGTCTCTTTGCTAAAACATAACAAGAGTCACCTTTGATTCGGTTCCCAGCAAGTACCTCATCTCCATCTGAGACCACCTCAGCCTGGACCTTATTGTCCATATCGCTATCTGGCTTTTGGTCAAAGCTATTCAACAAGTTTCTAGGAAGTTCCAAACTTTCCCCCATTTTCTATCTTCTTCTGAGTCCTCCAAACTGTTCCAACCCCTGCCTGTTACCCGGTTCCAAAGTCACTTCCACATTTTTGAGTATCTTTTTAGCAATGCTCCACTCTACTGGTACCAATTACTGTATTAGTCAGTTTTCATGCTGCCAGTAAAGGCATACCTGAAGCTGGGTAATTTACAAAAGAAAGTGGTTTATTGGACTTACAGTTCCACGTGGCTGGGGAGGCCTCACAATCATGGTGGAAGGTGAAAGTCATGACTCACATGGTGGCAGACAAAAGAGAGCTTATGCAGGAAAACTCACTCTTATAATAGCCATCAGATCTCATGAGACTTACTATCATAAGAACAGCACTGGAAAGATGTGCCCCCACAATTCAATTACTTCCCACCGGGTCTCTCCCACAACAATTGGGAATTCAAGATGAGATTTGGATGGAGACACAGCCAAACCATATCAGTTCACAACTACATTTCATTAATTTAAATCTAATAAATCTAGACAGTCAGTTTCCATCCTATCCCCACATATGCTATAGAAATCTACTTCTAGGCAAAATTGTGAAATAGAAGAGTCAGCATTTCTCACTGCATTTCAGGATCATATACCTCATTTATTAGGTTTTATTACTCCTGGCACAATTTAGAAGTGCCTGAGTTACATTCTCCAAAAGTTCTCAATATTCTTTGCCATGTTATTTCTACTTCTGGGTAATGAAATGCCATAACATAGTTTAAATGTAATGGTTATAAAAGTCCAGGGCTAAAAATTGTTAAGACACTAAAGAAGTTAGGTTTTCAGGTAGTTTATATCTTTTTTTGATTTAATTTGTCATTTCAGGCTGTACATATGGGGAGGTAAGGCAAATAAAGAATCTTTTATCATACATGGGTTTCCATCACTCATCCAGTATGCCCCTATAATTTTAGCAGTTAAGTTGGATAATTGGAATACCATGCTCCTTCCAATACTATTTTAGTGAGTGATCAATTTGTCAGGATGAGCACAAATCAAATCAAATACCTAATAGAAAAAGAAATTATGTGTGGTGGAGTTAGATGAATTTTCCCAGAATCCAGGCTGAAGGTTGAGGACAGATGGTGTAGGTTCACATCATTTGGTTTGTTATAACTTATGAAAACTCTCCCCCACCTCCAATAACAATTTTAGTTTGTAATTACTACTATTTCTGGTTTGACTACAACTGATGTAATGAGATTGCTATGTGTCAGTTGGATCTGACTTCAAAGAGATAATGCACTTTTTTCTTTCTGAGTGAATTCATTTAAAATAATAGGCTCAAAATGGAGACAAAAACTAGCAGAAATAAAGGCTCTTGAAAATGTGGCATTCCTTTGATTTTCACTCAGGCAGCATGGGGAATTGAAAGGGTCTCTGTGGACTGATGGTCTCTGTTTCACATCATCACGGATAATAATGGATCCTCAGGGAAGAGTCAAAAAATTCCTCTGTTGCTGATGCGCATGTCTCCCTGGCTCAGAAGCAAAAAACAAACTCAGGCCAAAAAATAAGTCTTGTGCTGATCTGTTCACTTGTTCACTCATATATATTGATCATCTTTACATAAGGTGCTATGTTAGTAAATATATTTTTAAAAATATAAGATGTACATAAGATGTTTGTACTATTATTAGAAGTATAGAATATGGATATAATCTTTGTGGTTAAGAATGTGAACTCTTGGTAGACTGCTTGTCTTCATAGCCAAGCTCCATTAGCTGTCGATCTTGGGCAAGTTACCTGACTTCTTTGGGCTCAGTTTCCTCTTTTCTCAGTTGTGATAATTTTAGTAATTAGGTAAAATGACACCTACAAAGCATTTAAAGATTGCCTTGAAAGACTAGGATTCAATAAACATTTGCTCTGATGATTAAATTACTTACCACAAGGTGCCTCCAAATCACTAAACACCCCAGTCACAGGCTTAATACATTACAGGAGCTGGTAGACCTTAGGAAAACATTATTAAGATAGAAGCCCTGTTCTCAAGGTGCTAACAATCTTGTGGGTGGTGCAGATATACTACATCAGTGCTATCAGTGCTCTGTGACTAGTGCTACAATAGACGGATGTATGTTGATTTGTTGCCTATCTATGGCTGCATAACAGATTGCTCCAAAAATTAGTTGCTTAAAACAACAAATGTGTTATTTCACAGATTCTGTGAGCCAACAAACTGGGTTTGATGTAGTTTAGTGCCTCTGCCTGAAGACCTTTCACAAGGTTGTAATCAAGTCGTTGGCTGGGACTGCGGTCATATCTGAAAGCTCCACTAAGTGATGATTCATACTCAAGCTCACTTATAAGGTTGTTGGTAGGGTTAAGTTCCTCACATGCTGTTGGACTGCGAACCTCAGCATCTTGCTGGCAGTTGGAGACCTCTCTCCATTTCTTGTCACATAGGCATTTCCATAGGGAAACTCGACTGGCTTCCATTAGAGCAAGTGGAAACAGCAAGTAAGGGCCAGCTAGCTGGAAGTCAGGCTTTTTAAAACCTGATCGAGAAGTGACATTGTATCACTTGTGCTACATTCTATCCATATGAAGTAAGTCCAACCATACTCAAAGTAAGGGCATTACACATTGATGTGAATACCAGAACGTGAGGATCACTGAAATCCTTTTTAGATGCTAACACGAAGTACAGTGGTAAATGAACAGCAGAGATAGAAAGACTTTCAAAGTAGACCAGCATGATCTAGGTTTCAAAGGATAAATAATTATTCACTGGAAAGCTGTTGGCAGAGGGCATCCTAGGTAGAGAGAATAAAACATGTTCAGAAACATGTGAAAAAAACTCTGATATGATCAGGTGTTATGGGAGAAGTTATATTGATTCCATAGTAGCTCCTAGGTATACTAACAAGTAAACTTCCCACAGGGCCATGGAACAGAAAGGCTCATGGACAAAATTAAAACACCTGAATAATGTGATGCATTAAATCAATTTAAAACACAGTGAGAAGCAAAGGGAAAGGTATGGAGAAAGCTTCATTTATGATAGGGTACAAGCAGGTATAAGAACCTCACCACCTGAATTCTGGGGTATGCAATGTTTATACATTCTCTCTCCCTCTCTCTGTTTCTCTCTCTTTCTATGTCTCTCTCTCTCTCTCTCTCTCTCTCTCTCTCTCTCTCGTTCTCCCACCTCAGACTTTCCCAATGATGGTGTGACTATGAGGACCAGAGTTGAGGTTCAAGCAACGTAACTCACAGCACATACTGTGGGCCAATGAGGTGTAGGGAAAGATGTAGTTTAAACACAGCTATGTCTTGGCAATGAGTCCCCTGAACAGCCATGGGTTTTATTTGCATTTATTGGGTAGAGCACATGTGGGACCAGAATTTTTCCCTTATGGTGTTGCTAATGGGTGGCCACGTTTGGGGGCATCACAGTTATCAATTGATGATCAAGACTTAGACCTTTCTATCTGTAAATAACACTCTTCTTTGTGCAATCATATTTTTCTATTTAATTTTTCCTTTGGCATGTCACATGTTATTAATTTATTGTCTATATTGAGCACATCATATGAATTCTGCCTTTGTCTCGAAAGGTACTTGCTTACTCATTATCTATGATTAATTATCCTATGAATTTTACCTATACCTCATAAGCTACAGGGTTACTTACTATCTAAGCTCGATATTTCTTATTGGTTTTATACAGCTTGTTATTTTACTTGTCTTTTTAACACAGTTCAATACAGCATATGCACATTACATCAGGGAGCTTGAAGTGTTCTGGCATAGCTGAAGCACAGGGATCTTGTCAAGGAAGGGCAGGAAATAAATGTAGAAAGGTAGAGAAGACTTTTTATGGAAACATGGACTTTATCCTGCAGGTAATGGAAGTCACTGAAGGGTGTAAGCAGAAATAGAACTGTATTAGGAGTATCACACGTACTTATATAAAATATTGAAATAAAAATAATGTATGATAAACTCCTAACGAGCCGTTCAAATAAGATGATGCATGCCCTTCAACCTAGTCAAATGATGTCCCTGGTGTCATTTACATAGGCTTCAGGGAAGTTCTAAAGTGTTTATTAGCCTGTAGAGGAAGGAAATATCTTTGGCAGAGGGTAAAACCATTAAGGTTGAAAGACAATACATGAATCTCTTACTGAGCTCCAACTGGTATAGCCAATAAGTCAAAGAACAAGATTACCCTTTGTATACCATAGAAAAAGTTTTCATGGATGTAATCATTTGTATTTTGACTCTCTTCCAGTAATAATAAAAGTTTAATGCTTGTTGTTAATTTGTAATTTAGCTCAGGCCCATATTTAAGTCATATGTATTGAAAATTAATTAGTGATTAAAAGTAGTTAACTTACTTCCTCCCTTTTCCCTAGCAGTTGAATCCCAATGCAAAGTGCTGTTTCATTCACACATGAAAACAATTTGGGGCGTGCATTCAAAAATGGGTCTTCAAAAAATCAAGCAATTATTAACTATGTACCAGGTCTATTATGATATCATACATCTCATTTAATACAATCAAGCTGAAATGTAGATGCTTTTTCAGAGACTGAGGATGAAAATGATCTAGCAAAGTGGCCAATGTCACACAGTAAGGAAATGCTAAAGTAGGGATTTGAATTTATGCAATTTAATACTAGAGCCTGGCTCCTAACCACTCTAAGAACCAACCTCCTGCTGTTGGTGCTGGCCATGGAAGTAAAGAACAAGTAGGGAAGTCTAAGAAAGTAGTGGCTCATAGTTAGGAATGCTTTGGAGAAACTAAAAGAGAAAAGTGGAATTTACCCGACACTATACATAAGTTGTGAAACAATTCATTGTACATTCTATATAAAAATCTAACAATTGACTTTAAAACCATTTGAGAGTTCTAGGTCAGTAAAAAATGCTGCTTAAGTAAGAAATAAAACTTTAGTTTTAATTACCTTGGGAAGCTATGCATAGTAAACATGAGGCTTTCATGAGAACATGATTTAGAGGAAAACAAGCTTGTTTCCTATCCAAGAACTAACTGGGTACCATATGTCCTTTGTGAAAATCAAGGGTCTCTTACAGTAGTGAGCACAACACACCAGTCAGCTAAACTCTTCTGCTGCACACATTTTCAATTTGTGGTCTACATCATTCATTATTTTTATCACTAGGCTTCATTTATTTCAGAATCTAGGCTGAAATTTTCTCTACAAATGCTCTCAGTATATTGGAAACCATAAGAAGACATTCTTAAAAAAAGCATACCTACTTACACATGATAATGTTAGAAATCCTTATTTCATTCGATACCATCCTTCAAACTCTGTTGTCAACTCTAATATGTTACTATCTGACACATCTTATGAAATGCTAGTTTTTTTTGGTTATGCATTTTTGAAACTATCTCTTTTCTTCATTATAGGATTAAAGTTTCTTTTTGGTTCTGAGAGCTACCTGGTTTGAGAAGACCTTTGTTTAATTATGAAATTGGTTGTTTTGTGTTTGCACAGTCCATTCTTTATGGCTTTTATATTCAAAGAACTAATAAGAATCAGAGGACATACCAATCATGGTTGCCATTTAGCTTTGATTATAGAATCTTGACACGAGAACACAGCTAAAAAGCCACATTAGGATTACTTAGGAAAAGTGCTATAACACTACTTGAAAAATTAACACAAATAATTCAGAATTATATGCTATAAACCCTATTGAGACAAAAGAAAAAAAAATTCCTCTTGGAAGTAGGGAAATAAAATGGATATATTCTGGTCTACACAGTAGAGTATTGAGAATTAGTATGAATTTTTGGGTTGAGTATTGTTGGAAATGACTAGGTGTGCAGATGAAAACACCACTTGAAGTTTAAAAAGAGATGCATTGGGTATAGAAGAGCTCTTCTTGGCTTATTGCTGCTATGTGGAGCTCAAAGTTTCTCTCATCATGGACAATAGGGCCATCTTTACATGCTTGTCTAACTTGTAATAGAGGTGGGGCTGGCAGAGCATTGCTGGTAAGGATTCATGAGCTGTAAGTCTAATATGCAGACCTCAACCAAAAGCTTGCCAATCTTAGGGGACAGAAAAAAGACAACCCCAGCCTCCTTTCTCTGAGCTGCGCAGATGGAAAATGGGACTTGCCTTTGATTGGCTTAGTACTGTGAGAATTTTGACAATCCATTTTTGCATTTTGATTAAATGTCTAAAGACAATATGGCACAACAGTCTAAGAGAGTTTCACTATAAATTCGTGGTCACCAACCTTATTCAGGTTCTGAACCCAATTCTACAGTTGTTTCAATTATCTTTGGTGAATTATGTCTCCTTTTGAAGTCATGCAGCTATTCCAAATCTTTCTTTTTCTCAAGTCCCCTAAAAAATAGCCACCATATATGGAACATTGCCTAGAAGATAACCTCATTAAGAAGAATGAATTCTCCTCTCCTCATCTACAAATGCTTTTATATCCAAACTTAGTGTCCTGTTTGAAACAAAATTTTCAATTGTTTTAATAATCTTATCCACCTCACCAATGCCAAAACCTTATCAATCAATTATCTGTCCCATCTCTCATGTCTACCTGTCCTTTTCTCAAATAGTTCCTTCAACTGCCTCTAAACATGTTCAGGGCATTGCAATACAGACAGACATGTAAACAAATGAAAAACTCAAACCAAACAGTAATTATAAAACTCTTTCCTTGACCATGCCTCCTGTTCTAGCTACTGCTGTACCTCTCTCTCTTCCCTTCTTGAAAGAGTGATATGCTCCTCCTACAACACAGAGCTTAGCCCAATTACTGCACACAGTCTTCCCTAATCAGAGGTTCTCCAAGTGTCATATTGTCAAATACGATGGTCACCTTTCTATTCTTACCTTACTGAACATCTCTGAACCTTCCTTTGTTCTGTTTGCAACATCTTACTAGTTTCAATATTAATTAATGAGTTAAGTAAAATCTTTCATATGTGCTTATTTTATATTAGCATGAGAGTTATTTTACTTTCAGAAATTTGATTCAAAACACTGAAAAGATTTTTCATTATTTTGTAATCAGAAATATGGGTAAGATTGGCAAAGAAAATAATATCCTCACCATGTGATTTAATACCATCCCACCCTTTGACAATACTAAATGAGATTGCTGGTTTTTTAGGCTTAGTTGCTATTCTGAGTCACTTGTGGAAGCTAAGACCTGGGGCTACTACAACAAGTTATGTATGGTTGTGATCTTCAAGAGCAGATATCCAGAAAAAAAAAATGAAAAACAAGAAAGCATCAGTTAAAAAGTAACTATGTGCTAGCATGCATGGGAGGCTTATAAATCCACTTAGGTTGGTAGGGATGGGAGAGGATTCTCAGAGAAAACTACAGGTAGAACACAGACAGCTGTTATTCAGGCACTGGTAGATGGGCTGTGAGAGAATGTATAAATGTGTTGTGCAAGTCTCTTAGAGCCACAAAAGAACACATGTTTTAGAGAACTGGAGTACTGTAGTATGATTAAATATAATTTTTAAAAAATTTTAAATAGATAAATAATTGTGTATATGTGTAGGGTACAAGGTGATATTTTGATTTATGCTTATATTACAGAGTCAATCAAGCTAATTAGCATAGCCATCATTTTATCAATGCATCCTTTTTTTAAATGAGGAGAACATTAAATATTTTAGCAATTTTAAAATACATAATACATTATATTAACTGAGGTCACCATGCAGTACAATCACTAAAACGTATTCTTCCAGTTTAACTGAAATTTTGTATCCTTTGATCAACGCTTTGTCTTTTCTATCCCTTCCTCTTTCTCATCCCTCAACCACCTTTTTACTACTCTCTTTTTCTATGAAATCGATTTTTAAAAATCCACATATAA
Organism: Cacajao melanocephalus; assembly: GCA_963573385.1. NCBI lineage: Eukaryota > Metazoa > Chordata > Mammalia > Primates > Pitheciidae > Cacajao > Cacajao melanocephalus. The sequence goes on from CAUYLG010058067.1 coordinate 18,318, forward strand.
ATGAGATAATATAGTATTTGTCTTTCTGTGTTTAGATTATTTCACTTGACACAGACTTCTAGTTCCACCCATTTGTTACAAATAACAGAATTTTTAAAAAGCTATATAATATTCCATTCTGTGAATATGTGTATATATCACCTTTTCTTTATCCATTCGTATACTGATAGACACTTAGATTGCTTCCTTGGCTATTGTGAATAACGTTAAAATTAACATAGAGGTGCAGATATCTCTTCAACATACTGATTTAAGTCTTTTGGATATGAGATTACTAGATTATACGGGAATTTTATTTATAATTTTTTAAAGAACCTCCATACATTTTCCAAAATGATTGTACTAATTTACATTCCCACCAACAGTGTACAAGGATTTCCTTTTCTCCACATCGTTGCCAAAACATATTATCATTTGTCTTTTTTTATAACAGCTATTCTAATAAGCAAGAGGTCATCTCTCATTTTTTTTTTTTTTGAGACAAAGTCTTGCTCTTTCACCCACATGAGGTCATATATCACTGAGGTTTTAATTTGTATTTCCCTATGACTAGCAATGTTGAGCATTTTAAAATATTTTTTTCTTGGCCCGTTCAATCTCTTCTTTTGATAAATGTCTGTTTCTATCTTTTGTTCATTTTTAAATCAGATTATTTGTTTTTTTGCTACTGTGCTATTTGAGTTCTTTGTATATTTTTGTTATTAGCCCTTTGTCAGATATATAGTTTGCAAATATTGTTTTCCAAATTAGTAGGTTGTCTCTTCACTCTGTTGTTTACTTTGCTGTGCAGAAGCTGTTCAGGCCAAAAGGAAATGGGATGAAAATTCAAAAAGCTGAAAGAAAGAAAAAAAAACCTGTCAACTAAAATACAGTTACCAGTAATTCTGTTCTCCAAAAATAAAGGGAAGTCTGGGCACAATGGCTCATGCCTGTAATCCAGCACTTTGAGAGGCTAAAGTAGAAGAATTTCTTGATCCCAGAAGTTTAAGAACAGCCTGGCAATTTAGCAAGACTCATTTCTACAAAAAAAAAAAAAAAAAAAATTAGCTAGGCATGGTGGCACACATTTGTAGTCTTAGCTTCTTGGGAAGTGGAGGTGGGAGGATCTCTAAAACTCAGGTGTTTGAGGTAACGGTGAGCTGTGATCATAGCACTGCACTCTAGCCTGGGTGACAGGGTAAGACCCTGTCTCAAAAAAATAAAATAAAATAAAATAAAATAAGAAAAGGGTCGGGGGCAGTGAGATAAAAACTTTCTCAAACAAACAGCTGACATAATGTATCACCACTACACCTACCTTAAGAGAAATGCTGAAAGGAGCCCTTGAAGTTGAAAGAAAAGATTGCTAAGAAGCAATATAAACTTAGATATGTGTGTATATATATATATATATATACACACACACATATTTATACATATATTATATACATATACATATATACAAATGTGTACATATATTTTATATATATACATGTATATATATATATATATATATATATATATATACATGTATATTTAAAACTCACTGGTAAGGGTAAGTATATACAGCACTCTTAAAATGTAATGCTGGTGTGAAAATCAATTATATTTCTAGCATAAAGGGTAAAAGACAAAAATACTACAAATAAAAATAGCTGCAGGAATTTATTTAAGGTACGCAAATTATAAAATATACAAAATGTGTCAACAAAACAAATGGTGGAGGAAGAGAGTAAAAGTGCAGTTTGTGCAAGTGATCAAAGTTAAGTTGTTATCAGCTTAAAGTGACCTGCTATTAGTATAAGATGTTTTATGTAATTTTTATAACAATAAGAGAAAAATCCTCTGTAGCTACACAAAGTATAAAAATAAATAAAGTTTTCAAACTATACTTCTACAGAAAATCATACATGACAAAGGAAGATATGAAGAGAGAAAGAAAAAAAACTACAAATTAACCAGAAAACAATTAACAAAATATCAATAGTAAGTTTTAAACTATTGTTACTTTGAACGTAAATAGATGGAATTCTTCAACCCAAAGACATCAAGTGGTTGAATGACTAAAAAAAACCCAAGACCCAAATATATGCTGCCTAGAGGAAACTCATTTCACCCCTAAAGAGTGACTAAATGAATTAAAATAAAAAAGACCAAGTTATATTCTGCATTCAGGAAACTCACTTCATCTCTAAGGACACATAGAGATTGAAAGTGAAGGGATGGAAAAAGATATTCAAAGCCAATGAGAATCAAAATTGGGGGAGGAGGGAAACTATACTTACATAAGACAAAATATATTTATTTATGACAAAATAAAACTGTGGAAAATACAAAGAAGGCCATTATATAATAAGGGGTTACTTCATCAAGAAGATATAGCAATTATAAGTATATATGCACTCCACATTAAGGCACTTAAACATACAAAGCAAATGTTAATAGATCTTAAGGGAAAGATAGGCTGCAATACAATAATAGAAGGAGACTTCAATATCCCACTTTCAACACTAGACAATCTAGATGGAAAATAAAAAGGAAAGTGAACTACATGCTCTACCAAACAGACTTGCCAGATATTTATGGAACATTCCACTCAAGAGCAACAGAGTATACATTCTTCTAAAGTGCACACAAAATATTCCCCAGGATAGATCAGGTATTAGGCCACAAAAGAAATCTTAAGAAATTTAAGATGATTGAAATCATATTGAGTGTCTTTTCTGACCACAATGGCATGGAATCTTATAAAATGAATTATGATGTAGCATTTAGAGATGGGGATGGAAGGTGGATCAAAGGGCCTTCCATCAGTGGTTTTCAAACTTTTTCTTTGCTTTCCAACAACAAAAAAATGAATTTTACCTTATAACTCAATATAACACACTAAAAATTTAAGCAAAATTTTCATGAAACAATCTTTATCCTGAATACTTACAATGCACTTTGCTCTATTCTGTTTTATTTTATTCACTTGTAAAAATGCTTGTCACCACCTGCTAAATTGATTTTACTCATGAATGAATTGTTGCAGTTTGAAAATCATTTGGCTATTGTTTGTTTGTTTGTTTGCTAAACTATGGAACTTGGACTGTATCCTAAAAAGGGAAAGGTTTAACAGAGAAGTAACTTGATGTTCAAGTACTCTATCTATGTTTGTTGACTGACTGGATGAACTCATCCATCCATCCATCCATCCATCCATCCATCCATCCATCCATCCATTCCTGAGAAAAAGTGTGAAACAAGGGCTTTGTTTACATTTAGATTACTCTTCTATTTGGTTCCCGATGTGACTCCCAAGGCAGGATGCAAATAAGAATAACAAAAATGAGCAATATAGCACCTAGCACTCTGGCTACAGGAAGACAGGTACAGCTTGTGCACTGACCCTCAGAAGCCATCTTTAATGAGCAGTGAGACAGTTCATCTAAGTCACGAACTGTCACCATAGCTTCTGTTTCCATAGAAACAGGGCAACTAGTGAAGCACTTGGCTCTAAAAACTATGATGAAATATCCAGTAGCCAGATGGTCTGGCAACTGAAATTGTCATGCCTTTGTGAGCATTTATCATGAATAGGCATCACATAAGAAAAGAAATATTTTCCAGTGAGAATGGAGCAGAAATGGAAAAGTATGATCAGCAGGTGTCTGTTGGTAATTGACATTAAGGGCCAGGCAAAAGGCAAAAACCTGGGGCTTTGAGCTCCACCCAGTTCAACAATTCTCAGTTTACTTCTACTGTCATTGTTCCTATTGGCTTCACATCCACTGAGCACAGGACTGTGAAATAAGTATTGCTTCTATCCTCACAGTGTCTAGGAACAAGTGGAATTTTGAACATTTTCAAATCCCTCTTGAAGAAGATGACTTTCTTATACATCTCCTGCAAATTAAAAATGCTAACAAGCACTAGGCAGGAGACAGACTAATGTAACATTTTACATTCTTTGGCATGCATTTCAAAGATTTCTGTGTTTCATCAATATCACTGTAACTGGCAAAATATATTTGACAATTATATATAGCAAAGATCATATTATAAGACATTAAAGGAGTAATAACAATAACTTGTAGTTATGAAATGAATTAAATGCTCACTATGTGCCAGTCACTATGCTAAACACTTAACACTATGAGAGCTAGTAAAAGATATGTGCTACTATTATCCTTATTTTACAAAGAACGGCTAGTAATTTGAGTATAGGTGCAATACAGTCTGCACTCTTAGCCACTAAAAAAGTTTAGCACTTTTCTCTACAAATATAAGGTGGTAAAATGCAGGGGCTTCAGAGTAGGGCTTTGAAAACTTTCTGTGTCATAGATCCCTTTCCCTTTTTCAGTCAAGTAAAACCTAGGGACATCTTCTTAGAAACTGTATTGGTACAAAAAAAATCAAAGGAAGGATTGCAAAGGAAAACAAATGTATTAAAATATAGTTAACAAAATTTAAAACATATAATATAGTTATACATACTTTTAAAGTAATGTACCAGATAAGATTAGACAGTGGGCCAAATATCTACTATAATTTTGAAGTAGTGCATAGAATAAATAAAATTTTGAAATGCCTGCAATAAATTGTAGCTAGATGTAAAACTTGGTATTTCACGTTTTTACTTTTTCTTTTTCTCAATTTTATTTTTATTTAAAATTTTTTATTTAAAAAAGTTTCTGTGGGCACATAGTAGGCATATATATTTATGGGTTAGATGACATGTTTTGACATGGGCATGCAATGTGAAATAAACACATCATGGAGAATGGGGTATTCATCCCCTCAACCACTTATCCATTGAATTACAAATTCAATTACACTTTTTATTTTAAAAGATACAATTAAGTTATTATTGACTATAGTCACCCTATTGTGCTATCAAATAGTAGGTCTTATTAATTCTTTCTATTTTCTTGGTAGCCATTAACCATCCCTGCCTCCTTCCAGCTCCTCACTATCCTTCCCAGCCTCTGGTAACCATCCTTCTACTCTCTATGTCCATGAGTTCAAGTGTTTTGATTCCACAAATAAGTGAGAACATGTGATGTTTGTCTTCTTGTGCCTGGCTTATTTCACTTAACATAATGATCTCCACTTCCATCCATATTGTTGCAAATGGTTTGATCTTACTCTTTTTATAACTGAATAGTACTCCACTTATGTTTCGTTTGTTACAAATCACAAATGTAATTAGTGGTAATAACACCATTAAGGTCTACTGCTTACATTTTATGGAAATAAATGTTAAATTTCTATTAAATATTAGTGTAAAGATGTAAATTTTTCCCATCTAAGTTCAAGGACAACTAGAATTCTATCTATGTATTATTTTGGGGATCCTAAATACCAGGTTAGGAGCCCTGGCTTTAGAGCCACAGTTGTCAGTCTGGGACCCTTTTATTTCTCTTACCTTCACCCCACTCCACAGGACCCTTGGTAATGTCTGTAGACACTTTGGATTGTCATGACTAGGGTGGTATGCTACTTGCTTCTAGTAGGTAGAGGTTAAGGAGGCTGTTACACATCCTATGATGTATGGGTATTCCTACAGAACAAAGAATTATCTGGCTGAAAACATCAATAGTGCCAAAATTAAGAAATTCTACTTTAGTGCAATAAGATTTAGGTTTGAGTCCAAAAGCTGGTACTTATAAATGGAGTGATCTTGGAAAATATTTCCTTTCTGAATTTCGGTTTTTTGATCTGTAAAATGAGGGCAAGATCTATAGCATCAGGCTTTTGTGAGGATGAAATAAAGTGAAAGTGTATAAAAAGGAATAACGCATTATACAAATTGTTTTCCTTTGAGTCCTGGGGACTGATGGAGAGGTTGCAAGGTCAGAATATTCAGGCATCTAAGCTGCACTTTAAGCAGATATTTTCTGCCTTTTATCTATTTTATATATTGAGCTTCCATGAAAGATTATTGAAAAGCATAAAATTATTTGCAGCTCAATATAATACTAGACATAATTATTGTAAGTATATCATGACAGCCAAATATAAGAGAAGATTCTGAGCTCTTTATTCCTTAGCATTTAATCACTTGCAAGTTCATATTATTGTAGAGGTTATGTTAGCTAGCATTACTTTAGGACAAAGTTTGAACACAGCAACTTGAGAAGAAAAGCATACATTTAATATGCTTCCATGTGATACATTTTGGTGATTATTTTCTCTGTACAAGTATTGAAAACACATTAAATAAAAGTAGTGAGATAACTCATATTTCAAAACCACTTTTTCTTCTACTACTGAGACAGAATAGAACTTTCTCAGTTTCATGCATATGGTAATCAGTTTGCTTTGCTTTGAACTACATAATTGTAAGAATCACAGGATATCTAAAGCCTGTCCATGTATATTTATGTTCACTAACACAGTTACATGAGGGATCAGCAAAAATACTACTGGTTCTGTTGGTTTAAATTAAATTCCTTAATCAATCCCTTGAGAAGTATTTTCCAGGAGGTAACTGCCGAATGTACATGAATCTTTTATGCACTTCATTCTATAACAGATTCTGGGAGGCTTGCAAATGTGAATTCTGCACAACAAAAATGAATGGCTGACATCAGACAAGGTGTCTGGTGGTTTCCTGATCTTGGAAACTTAATAACACAGGCTTGGCCCAGCGAAACACAAATATGATAAAGTTTTCTTGCCTTAGACCTCCCTTCATCCACCTCCCTTAAAATAGCAGAAGATAACGTCAACTCTTTGCTTCCTTATGCTGAGACTTTATTATTATTCAGTCCCTCAAAAGACTATGTAAAGATAGAACCATCCTTATCATCCACTTTACCAATTGAGAAACCATGGCTCAGAAAGGTTGTGTAATTTGCCCAAAGTCACTTAGCTTATAAGTAGCTGCATGAGGACAGGAACACAGGGCTTTTTTTATTTCAAGAGCACATGGTCTTAGCCTCTGCTAGAGATTACCTCTCCTAATCTAACCCTTCCTCTCCTCCCTGCAATGAAGCAATTATTTAAGCACCATATTTGTACTAGGGGTGGCATGAGTTACAAAGCGATGGGCCACTCTGGACAACTTGTTTTTCTTTCGCTTTCTTACCAAGGCTAACTTGATGTAAATATACAGAGAAAACACATTTTGATTGTGGCCTTTGTGGTTTTCCTCTTTCCTTGCTTCACTGAATTCTACCCTGAAGTTCTCCTTCACACCCTTGCCCAGGAAGCTGAGTGGGAACTACCCATTGGCTTAACCAGAAGTTGTCAAAATCCAGAGAAAAAAAGCTGTCAAAGTTTTGGCTCTTGAACTTTGCAAAGGCTTTATTTCAAGGAAAACATAAAAACAATCTGAAAACAGATTTAATCTACTTGTTGACTTCCTTCCCTAGACTGAAAAAGTAATTTTGTGTAGCTGAATAGGAAAAGCCATTCGGACAGGTGCTAAGTCCAAAAGGAAAGACCCCCAGGCTCCGCAGAGCAATACAGTTGGCTAGCAGCACTGCGGCTGGGACACCGGGGCACTTGAGTTAGGCTGAATGAAGCTTATGCTTCCAGTTCTATGGGTCAGAACTCCTTGTCGAGAGTAACCAGCGGAGTGCCTGCTTTTGAAATGTCCTGCAGAAGTGATGCTTGCTTGTGTGCCTGACATTGTTCAGTCTTCCATTTGGCTTACTTGTGGGGGTAACAAACTTCCCTAAATATTGAAATTGAGTACAGGGGCCATGTGACACTTATGGGGTGGTGCGCGGGTATGGAGAGAAGAGACCCCTATCTAGGCAATATGGAATAGTTGGAAAGCCTTCTATGTCCAAAGCTTATAGACAGTCATAGAAAATAACCCTTTCTACGTATAGATAATTTTATCTTCCCTATGTGTTCAGTAAATTGTCTAAAATAATTGTGAGATTTCAGAGGGAGGATAATAATAATAATGAGACCCAAGTCTAAGAATAATTCTTATATTGACTGAGGTAATTTAATTACTAATTGTAAATGCAGCTAAAATTCATTGACTTTTTAACTATGTATCAGGCACTATGTCAAACATTTTATGTACATTATTGCTCATAATCTACATAAAATCCCTATGAGATGATATTGTTTTTATTATTACAGAGGAAGAAACTGAGTCTTAATGAGGTTAAGTATATTTAGCAAGAAGCAGAATTTGTATTGAGCCAGGAATTTGGGTTTTTCTTGCTTAAGAGTTGAAAAAAAAGAAGAACAGGGCCAAATAGTAAAAGAGGATGGAACCATTATCCAATCATTTTGCCTGGAAGAAAAATACATATTCATGTATGTATATAAGTACTTGCAAGTGTGTAAATGTATACATGTATGTATATGCATGTATAATTTTTCAATGTATGTGTGTGTATTCATATACACAGAAAAAATTCTACTCTTAATGTGTGTGTGTGTATGCATGAGTGTGTATGCATATACGGTCTACCTTCAAACAGATTTTGTCTTCTATAGAACAAAATATCAATCTCATTAATAAAATAATAACTGACAGATTTCCTGAGTCTGGGTGGGATGCCTTGATCTGTGTTCTCTTGTGTAATATCTTTTTCAATTGTGTGACTCTCTTTCTTTCTCTCTCAACTAAGTTTCCAGCAGGTTAGGGACTACGACTTTTTATTATCATTTTTTAAAATCCCAGATCCTAGTACAGCCCTTGACCAGCCTCAGGTTGCCCAGCTAGCAAGTGAGATTCAAATTCAGGTAGTCTGGCACTAGAGCCAAACTTGTAACCAGCACTTTATTCTACTGCACCCAGAACAATCCCCTCCCAGATGCACTGCCTCGTAACTTTGGGGCATGGCTTCTTCCTTGGTTTGGGAGTAAATCAGATTTTCTTTATATTTTGCACAGAAGATTGGCAGGAAATAAACTACCCAGAGAAATGCTGCCTGACTCCAAGCTTAAGAACAAAGCTGAGTATCCATAGCGCTTTCCATCATATTGCCAATTTCTTATTTAGCGTGTGCATTGAAACATGAATAAATATAGCAGATTAGGATGCCCCAGATGACTGGTAGCTGCCTAGGAGGATTTTATTCTGCAAAGCTCCAGTTTAACATGATACAGGAAAATGTTCAAGAATACAGCACATAAATAAGAGACGCATATATTAAAAAGGGAGATTCTTATGGCTTTTTAAAGCCAATGCATCATAAGGGTTTTTTGACTTTTGTTTTTTTTTTTTACCTGGGATGCTGTAGGTAGGTCATCTAAATTATGGATAGTTAGTTTGTGGATAATTAACTACTGAATAAGCTAGGGTTCACTGCAGTAATGGTTCACATCATCTAGTTTGTGAATAATCGATTGTGGTACTTCTGTCTTGTTTATTGTCTGTAAGAAGTCACTCAAAATTTAACGTAGGTTTTGTCAGGAAGCAAGAATAAAATTTATTCAGAGATATTCATTATAGCACTATTTATAATGGCAAAATCTGGAAACAAACTTGTTCAATAATAGATTAATAGTTAAATAAATTTTGGCTTCTCTGGGTAAAGGAATATTTTGGGTATAATAGGATAGTGTTTGTGTAGAAAACTTCATTATAATTATGTCCTTAAAACATAAGAGACGAATATCTAAAGTATTTGATATCTGGAGTGAATTATGTTTAATTTTCTTCCCTCCATTCAATAGACCAAAATTATTTTTGGTGATTAATTTCAGTAATTACCAATTATTGTTTTAAAATTTATTTCATTAATATAGAATCATAAAATATAATAATGTTAAAAAATAAACATGAGTTATAGAATTCTTATCTTAAACTTTTTCATATGTAATCATGCCAGTAAACAAAATGGAGTAAAATAAAATGTATAAATATATAATACAGTACAAAGAATGAAAATAAATAAATTAGTATTTTTTAGACTACTTTTTTTTTATAGAAGGGGAGGAGAAGCCCACAGAGAAATACTTCCAAACATTGGATTCCTAATGTTTCAGAGAATGATCTGCACATACAAAATTGAAGTGACTCAAATTCTGTTTCTTTATCTTTACAACCACTATGTTGCCACTTTTTATTTAAAATCTACTAGTTAACTGTAGGGCTTAGGATAAATATACAGCTTATGAGATGAATACATGAACTGCACCAAAGTGAGCTTGAATGATTCTGAATCCTATAGAACTTACTTCCCAGAAGAGAGGAAAATGTGTAGCTAATCATGTGTGTCATGGACCACATATAGAGTCCTTTGGATTAATTCTCATGTAGATTACAAAGTTTATTAATGTGTAAGTAATGAAAATGTGCTAATTTGAAGCTTAAACATATATTAGTAGAACTCATCCACGTCTTCATTAATCATTTAGAACTTAGACCAATAAAAAGTATTTGAAGAAAAAGAAGATTTTCTCCCTGATATTTACAATCACTGAAACATTGTGAGACTATGAGGCAGGCTGAATTTTAGTTGCTTTTATTCATTAATTATTGCTTTAAATTTCTCTATATGTCCCTTCCCCCTTATTGCTTCCACCTGAGTTGAAACACTTTCACTGTCCCACTCCTGAAACGTTACTGATGATACATCTCTGAAAGAAAGAAGATATTTAATATGAAATTGTGTATAGGGTACACTGGAAAGGAGCCTCTGAAGCTTCTTTCTGCACAAGGAAGGCTGAAATGGCCCAGTGAGATTTCTGCGGTTTATGACATTTGTGATACCTGAAATAAGTGGGCCGCCTGCGCCAGGATTGATTAAGCCAGGGAAAGAGCTGCCCCATATTGGATGACGGCCAACAGACAAATCAGTACCTCTTTCTGGAGAAGTAGGGATGCCAAATGCACAGATGAGGTAGGTTAATTACATTTAAGTGTTCATTAAACTATTTGGTTCTCACGATGTCAGTCTTAGAAACACTGCCACCCAAGTGATTATCTACCATGTTTTGAAGTTTCATTTTAAGCAATAAATCTTTCATTATCCAAGCTTATCTCTGTGCTCAAATTTAAAGAATTGTTTAGTTTATAACTACGAACAAATAAAATAGGATATACTATATATACTAGCAGGTTAGACTCTGAGTTCTGAGAGAATAAATGCATTTTTCCCTTAACATTTTCCTACATTTTTTATATTATTTATCATGAGCATGTGTTGATGACATGTGAGAAAAATATTATCAGAGATAACTATATTTTATATTTTCAACTTGATTGGCTTTAAAAGGAGAGAAGAAACAACCTTTATAAATTCTTTGCATAGAAGTAAGTTCTTTTCTCTGGTAAAACTAATAAGTGCACAAACTAAAAGTGCTATAACCTGCTGAGACTAAATACAGTTTATCCTGGGTAGGTTATCTTAATTTGTGTTCTATGCTATAGGGTAAACAAACCATTTGAAGTTCTTCCACAGTAGTAAGAGACCAAGATAATGGTCAGGTAGTTACCTTGGACTGCAAAGGTAAGGTGTGTTAGTGCTTTTGACAATCTCTTGCCTATACTGAAAGGTTATTTTTGAAGACAGGAGTACCGAATGTTCCAAGTTCCCACTGTTGTCATGGAAACATTTCAGCTAGCTGAATAGGTTGGGAGGATTTTATGTTCCCCACTCTGACAAATATAAGAAGACATGATCCTAGCTTTGCATTACTAATCAGAAAACTTCAGTTTTCAATTCTCCTAGCACTCGATTAGTCACATTTTCTTAATGTTTCCCTCCCCACTCCACAACATAAAGCAACAGGCAATTCTCTTTCAAAAATGATTCCCACTTAAGAAGCAGAGCCAAAATCGTGACGGGGCTGACCTTGTTGTGCTTGGGAGTAATGCTGCTTGCAGCTCTGAAAGGCTCCTGCAGGTTAATTTAGGCTCCTGCAGAAACTCTTCTGATTTGTACTGACTTTCAATGGTTTCCTGGAGGTAAACTCGCTTACTAATAGGCAGTAATTATTCCTCATTTTAGCAGCAACAGACTGCCAACACTATCTTATAAAGCACAGGTAAGCTTTAGGAAAATGGCATCCTAAGGCTAAAACCAAAAGAGCCATGTCATGTGCTTACATTGAGAGCCAGCAAATCAGACTTTTCCTATTATTTATCTGTAACAACTCTCCACACTGTTTTGGAAGATAGAAATGGTCTAAGAATCCAAAGGCGAATTGGACAACTAACAACCGCATTGCAAGCAAAAGTCTGACCAATTAGGTTGAGCTACTTGAAGCTGGAATTTGTTGAGCTTCTTTAAGAGTCATCAGACTCAGCCTGTGTGTGTGTGTGTATGTGTGTGTGTGTGTGTGTGTGTGTGTGTGTGTAGAGTTGATAAGGGCACCTTAAAGCATCGGGTTTGTTAAGCAGTGAATAATGTCATAATTAAGTTTGATGTAACAATTAAGAATGTGGGCTCTTCTAGCTATGTGAAATTGGGGAGATCCTCTTGCATCTCAGCTTCTTTATCAGTATAGTGGAAATGCTAGTAATACCCATCTCCTCAGCTTGAGGTGACAATTAAAGACTTAACACATGTACATAGTGTATATTCCTGACACATAATACATGTTAAGAAGGTATATTTGGCATGACAAAGCCAAGGGGAAGAAAGAAAACAAATGAGCATGAAAACATAGAATAGAGAAAAAGAATATATGAGAAAAGGACCAGGAAAGAAAGTGCATCTGGCTATAAGGTAATCTCTTTCCTAGTTGCCTCAATTGTTGGATGTTGACAAAATCCCTTCCCCCACACCTCATCCGGAAACCCCACTGGACCCAGCTCTCACTGGATGCAACTAACTGAAATGATTTTACAAAATTAATTTGACTAACATAGTGGTTTTCATTATCTAATTAGCTCCAATGAAATCCTGTTTTCTGTTTTGTTAAACGTTCCAATGTCTGTTCTGCACTAATGCGATGATGCTTGCCTAAGAAATCTTAAGTTAATAAAGAAGTACATAATGAAAAGTGCTGTTTCAATGGGGCAGAAAGGGTTTGTGATTAGAGAGTGTCAGCCTTGCCATAGTAGAGTTATATTTCTTCTGAGAATTAAATAGTGTATTTAAAATACATCTGTACATTTTTTCTTGCAAGCTAAAAGTAACAAATGGACTGATGCAAATGGATAAAAAAGGAATCAACCTGAATATCAAGTAAATCTTGAACAGTGCTTAAGTCCAGACCAAAATCAGTGATTTTGAAAATCATCAAATAAGTTGTAGAACATGTTTTAACTCCAATATTAAACTAAACCATGGTTGGCAAGTGAGAAACTGGGAAATGAAAATAGAACAGCTTAGGTTTTTATTTTGTATGAAAAACAGTTTTCCTATACTCACAAAATGGATTTTCGTATAAATGCATTGCTTTTGAAGACTTTTGTATAATAGCAAATGATAATATGTAAGTGCAAATTGTATCCTCCCTTTAATCAATTATATTACGTCCAATATGTTATAAAAGTTGCCCAGTAGAAAAAAATTGTACTTCAGCTAGCTGATAATAATGTGTTTTAATGTTGTCGGTGCATATTGCTTTGTATTTATTCTCTTGCTTTTTTTCATGTGGTTTTTCTCATTTAAATTACACATTTCAAAAGTCTTTTTATTCCCTACTAAGCACTTGTAGTGGATACTTAATAATGAGACAAATGAATGGTTGGATTAATGACTAAGTAATGGGCATTATGATTTGGGGAGCTTAATGAATAATAAAATTAAATGATACTCTCACCTTTTATAAATGAATTAATTATTATTTAAATCAAATTTCATTTTAATGATGTAATACATGCACATAGTAAAAAAAAAATTAAAAAGATTTTAAGGAAATAAAGGAGACCCTATCTCTCTTTTCTACTCCTTATTCAGGCTTTCTGAAAAAAATTATTTGAATCATTTTATCTTTTTCTTCTGGTGTTTTATACTTTGAAACATTCTATTTTTGCAATGTATCCTAACAGCTAATTTTCTGACATCAACTGAGTGTCTAACAATTCAATCAAATCTAGAGTGAATTTACTATTTCATTTTGTTGTAGCATATTTTACAGCAACTTTGTAAGAAAGTATATAAATGGAGGGGTTTTCTTAGGCTTGAAATATCAGGACATGTTTTTACTCTACATTTACATTAATAGATGATTTATTATGCATAGAATTTTGGGGAAAAATCACTTTATCTCAGGATTTTGAAAGTGCTTCTCCACTGGCCTGCAGATTCCAGTTCTGCTAATAAGTCAGGTGCCAGTCTTATCCCTACTTTTTGATTATGATTTAAATTTTCTTCCTGGGAGCTCTCTGATTTTTTTTTTTTAATCTTTAGGAGGTGATAATTTCATAGTGATGGACTTTCAAGTGCATCTTTTCAATTTATTGATCTGGGAATTTTGGCGAGTCTTTCAACATGCAAACTTTTTTTTACCGATCTATTAAAGTCATCTCCATTTATTTACCAATTTTATTTCTCTCTCTCTCTCTCTCTCTCTCTTTTTGTTTGTTTTTCAGATGGAGTTTCACTCTTGTCACCCAGGCTGGAGTTCAATGGTGTGATCTCAGCTCACTGCAATCTCCACCTCCTGGTTTCAAGTGATTCTCCTGCCTCAGCCTCCCAAGTAGCTGGGATTACAGGCACCTGCCACCATGCCTGGCTAAGTTTTGTTCTTTTAGTAGAGGAGGGGTTTCGTCATGTTGGCCAAGCTGGTCTGGAACTCCTGACCTTAGGTGATCCACTCACCTCAGCCTCCCAAAGTGCTGGGATTAGAGAGGTGTAAGCCACCATGCTTGGTCTTCATTTTTTTGTTTCTTATTCTCTGTGAAACTATGGTTTGGATGATTGACTCTTTAGTTAATATTTACATATTTTAGGTTTTAATCTTTCATTATTCATCTCTTTTCTTTTTTTTTTTTTTCCACTTTCTATGAGGCTTGCTTGGTTTTTATTTCTACTTTTTCACTGATATTTTTTTCCCTAAGACCTATAATATTTTTAATTTCCAAGAGCTCTTTTTTGTTGTTCTTTTAAAATAGCATATCATTTGTGTTTTACCAATAAAATATCTTCTCTCTTTCTATGAATGCACTTTTTAAAAATACCTCTCTTCTTGAAATTATTTTGTCTTCTTTGCTGTCTCTGTTTCTTTTCAATTCTATTTACCACCCCCATCTTTCATGTAGAAGGATTTTTAAAAAATTGCTAACACTTACTATTTGTTCATTTTAATAGTAAGGCATTTAAAAACTGGACATGTATATTTAGAATTGTCATATCTTTTGTTGAATTGATCCCTTTACCATTATATATTGATCTTCTTTGTCCTTTTTTACTGTTATCCACCAGAGCGCTTAGATTCATAAAGTAAATACTATTAGACTCATGGAAAGAGGTATATGCCAATACAGTAATAGTGGGGAACTTCAACACTCCACAGATGGCATTAGACAAATCATCAAGACAGAAAATCAGCAAAGAAACCCTGGACATAAATTGGACTCTAGACCAAATGAACCTAACAGACATTTATCCAACAATTGGAGAATATATGTTCTATCCAACAATTGAAGAATATATTCTATCCAACAATTGAAGAATATATGTTCTTTTTATCTGTGCTTGGAACATTCTCTAAATTTGACCGTATATTAAGCCAAAAAACAAGTTTCAATAAATTTAAACAAATTGAAATCATACTGAGTATCTTTTCAGACACAGTGAAATAAAGTAGAAATCATTTCCAAGAGGAACTCTCAAAACTATACCAATATATGAAATTAAACAACCTATTTCTGAATGATCTTTGGGTCAATGATGAAAATAAGACAGAAATTTAATTGCAATTAATTAATTGCAATTCCTATTAAAATACCAATGTCATTTTTCACAGAATTAGAAACAAAAATTTTAAAATTTATATGGAACTGAAAAAAAAAAAGAGCCCAAATGGCCAAAACAATCCTAAGCAACAAGTACAAAGCTAGAGGCATCACATTACTTGACTTCAAAATATATTACTAGGCAACAGTAACAAAAAAACATGGTACTGGTATAAAATTAGACACATAGAACAGAATAGAGAACCCAGAAGTAATGCTACATAGCTACAACCAACCAGTCTTTGATAAAGTTAACAAAAACATAAACTGGGGAAAGAGTACCCTGTTTAATAAATGGTGCTAGGAAAATCAGTCACAGGCAGAGAAATGAAGCTGCTCTCAAATCTCTCAGTACATTAAAAAAAATTCAAGATAGATTCAAGGTTAAATGTAAGACCTGAAACTATAAAAATTGGAAAATAAAATCTTGGAAATACCCTTCTGGACATTGGCCTAAGCAAAGAATTCATAACTAAGATAACAAAAGCAGATGCAACATAAACAAAGTAGAAAAATGGGACTTAAACTAAAAAGTTTCTGCACAGAAAAAGTAAAATCAACAGAGTGAACAGACAACATGTAAATGAGAGATAAAATTTGCAAAGTATGCATCTGACAAAGAACTAATATCTAGAGCTACAAAAGACTCAAGCAAGTCAACAACAATAACAACAAAACAAATGACCCCAGTAGGCAGTGAACAAAGGATGTGAACAGACATTTCTCAAAAGAAGATATACAAATGGCCAACAACCATATGAAAAAATGCTCAACATCACTAATCCTCAGAGAAATGTAAATTAAATCCACAATGAGAAACCATCTTACACCAGTCAGAACACCTATTACTAAAATGTCAAAAAGTAACATGTTGGTGAGAATGTGGAGAAATGAGAGCACTTATACACTGTTGGTGGGCATATAAACAAGTATAACCTTTATGGAAAACAGTATGGAGATTTCTCAAAGAACTAAAAATAGAACTACTATTTGATCGAGCAATCCCATACCCAAAGGAAAAGAAGTTATTATGTCAAAAGATACCTGCGCTCATGTGTTTACTTCAGCACTATTCACAAAGACAAAGATATGGAATCAACCTAAGTGTACATCAATGAATGACTGGACGAAGAAAATGTGGTATGTATATATATCATGGAATACTATTCAGCCATAAAAAAACAATAAAATATGTATTTCAGCAACATGGCTGGAAGTGGACGCTATTAAGGGAAATAACTCAGAAACAGAAGGTGAAATACTGCACATTCTCACCTATAAGTGGGAGCTATATAATGTGTACACGTGTACATAGAGAGTGGAATCATAGATATTGGTGAGTCAGAAAAGTGAGAGGGGACTGATGGTTACAGTAAAAGCACAGACTTTACCACTATCATTATCTTTTAAAAAATAGATTTAGCGCAGTTTTGTTACATGGATGTATTTCCATGTAACAAAACTGCGCTAAATCTATTAAAAAAGATGACATAAATAGGACTTATTTTAGGCATTTTAGAATCAGCAGAATTTATCAGCATTATTTTTTATGTTATTGTGTCTAAGGAGAAACAATCACAAAAAGCATATAGTGCATGATTCCCTTTATATAAGATTCTACAAAATGCAATCTCATTTATAGTGACAAAAAGCAGATCAGTGGTTGCTTGAAGGTCATGGGGAAAGAGAGAGATTGATTGCAGAAGGGTAAAAGGAGACTTTGTGGGTGATGGAAAAGTTCTGTCGGTGTATACAGTATACTTGTGAAAATCCATAGAATTGTACATTTTAAATGTATCACTTATTAAGTGGAAATTATTACCTCAATAAAAATTTAAAATATTCTAAAAGAGAAAAAGGAAGGCAGAGGTTTTCAGCTCATGGTTTGCATTTGAGACTTGACTTTGAGTTATATGCTGTTAACTGTAGATTTCCCGTTGAAGCTTTTCAGTTTCTTTAAAGTCAAATCCCCAAAGAGTAGGCATACCATGAGGTGCCAGAAGTCTGTGAACAAAGGGATGTTAATGGATACTGAATGTTCTACTATGAAACTATGTAGGCTTGCATTTAATTTCTTGCTTTCTCTTTGGTACTTCACCCTTCACCATGCCCCCATAACATAGGGCCATCAGACTAAATTCTCTGGTTTCATTTTTTAAGTGTATAAAACTCTTCTAGGCTTTGAATGCTTGGCGGGGTGGGGGAAGGATATTTGCTGTGTACAAACATTGTAGGAAAAAATATGGATTTAACTTTTTCCTATGAAGTCTTTCTATCTACTTTGTTTTCAGGTCTAAGCTGTACCTTGATTTGCTTGTTTATTTGTGTCTTTTGTTTTTGAGATAGAGTCTCGCACTCTTGCCCAGGCCAGAGCAAAGTGGGGTGACCTTGGCTCACTGCAGCCTCCCTCTCCTGGGCTCAAGGTTATCCTCCCATCTCAGCCTCCTGAGTAGCTGGGACTACAGGTGCGTGTCACTATGCCTGACTGATGGTTTTTTGTTTGTTTGTTTGTTTGTAGAGGTGAGCTTTCATCATGTTTTGAATTCCTGGGCTCAAATGAGTCACTGGCCTTGGCCTCCCAAAGTGCTGGGATTACAGGTGTGAACGCTGATGTTTAACAGAATATTGTGTTTCCATTCTCAAGCCTATCTTTAGTTCTAAAGAAAGTATCATTCGCTTCATCATTATCTGTTTCTGTAGATCATAAGAATGTAGTTTTTCCTTCTCAGCAAACTCAGTATCCTTTCTTTATAAACTTTGAACCTACAAAGTATTTATTGATATTTCTTTCCTGCTGTTGACTCCCTCTATGTCTTTTGTTTGTTTTGTCATTCAGGGTTTGCTTTGTTTTTATTTCTCCTCTATGATTTTGGTGTTTAAAGAGTGGGCAGAGATAGGCTTATGTATTCACTCCTCTGTATTTAACCAGCATTCTGAAAAGAAAAAAAAACAACAATCAGTATTTTAGAAATGATTTAGTGGTTTGATATTTAGGAAGTCTTCACAGTAAGGTCCTGGAGTCAAACATGAATCAATTGGTCTCTGCACTTTCCATGAGAGTGTGTTTTTCTGTTCTTCCTGATGACTTCTTACTTGCCCCCTACCCATATTTACTGCTTGTGTGTTACAGAAGAGGTGGCTATCATATGGGTTACTTTAAGAGTTCAAAGTAGGCCGGGTGCAGTGGCTCATGCCTGTAATCCCAGCACTTTGGGAGGCTGAGACGGGTGTATCATGAGGTCAAGAGATTGAGACCATCCTGGCCAACATGGTGAAACACTGTCTTTACTAAAAATACAAAAATTAGTTGGTTTGGTGGTGCGTGCATGTAGCCTGTAGTCACAGCTACTCAAAAGGCTGACGAAGGAGAATTGCTTGAACTCGGGAGGCAGAGGTTTCTGTGAGCCAAGATTGCATCATTGCACTCCAGCCTGGCAACAGAGTGAGATTCTCAAAAAAAAAAAAAAAAAAGGTTCAAGGTAAGCCCCCTTGCATCCACTAAATCTATCAATATTTCATGTAATACTTAATTTTGCCTTAAAATTTTAATTCTTGTTAATGTTAAGCTCTTTTCCATTATTTTCCATTATTTATGATTTGGAATACATTTTAGCTTTTTTATGAGGTTGGTAAAATTTAGGGTTGAGAATATTAGATAAATGAGCAACTAAATGTGATATATATGTGTGTATATATATATATATACACCACAAAAGAAAGTACTCATGTCCTTGGCTAAGATGTGAAGTTTACAGTATTAAAAACCAAGGTTATTCTGGAAACTATAAAATCTGGGTCTGATTCCTGCCTCAGCCACTTTCTATAAAACTTTGAGCTAATTATTTAATCTTCTTCATTAACTTTACTCATTCCTCATTACAAATTGTTGTTAATAATGCTTAGTTTGTATGATGTTAAGCAAACTGATGAGATAATTAACAACAACAACAACAACAAGAAGAACAAAAAGCCTTAGGAGACTGGGAGAAGTGAATGAGATAATAAATGAAGAAATTTAGAACTCTGAACACTGTCTTGTCTGTAAAAATATACTATCAACATTATCGACTTTTAATATACAGTCCTTATAGATACTATGGAAAACAATTACTTGCTTTAGAGAAAAGATTTGGTTTTGCTCAGTAATTTTATTATTTTTAAATTTTCTTTTGTCCTCATTTGCCAAGTTTATGAATACAAACATGGTGTATTGCCCAAAACATTAACCTTAGAATTTTGGGGTAGCTATGCATTATTCTCACTAGTGTGGGAAACCCTTCTGCACAATGTGGAGGCTAGATTTGTTTGTGGCTGAAAGTGAATTGATAGAGGCATGCTGGGATTGTTCAATGAGGCTCTCTCAAAAATTGATGTCAGTTGCTGCGTGATCAATTTGGCTGTGGGGACCAGAATTGATCACATCGATGGTGGCAATGAAAGTTCTATTCAAGGATGCAGTCTACTTAAGTCAACTGCATATGGGCATGACCTGGAATAAATTCACTTGATTAAAGCTCCAAGGCAGCAAGCAGAAAGTTAGGCAGGGATATAGGAACTAGGAGGTTTTATTAATAGTTTCAGTGTAATTTGTTAGAATAGAAATTTACTAGAGTGAAAATAACCCTAGGCTTAAACGTAAGAGTTCTAAATTTAACAATGCACTATTGCATCATTTATTTCCAATGTTAATGAGACACTTTTCAGGAAAAGAAATCTAACAGCTTTTGGTCACATATATATTGATTACAATTATCACAGTGATTTTATTCAAAATTTTCTTATTTTGTGCAAATAAAATATTCTGAATATTGTAATTCAGTAGGAAATTGAGTCTTGGCTAGCACGTTGTCATTCTTTTAAATTCTGAATTTTAAATTTTCTTTTGTTTTTTTGCATGTATTTGTGCTCACTTTACAATTTTCCTACAAAAAATATGTTTTCAGGCAGGCCAATATTCAAGTCTAGGAAATACAGAGAACAACATAAAGATATTCCTCAAGGAGAGCAACCCCAAGGCACATAATCGCCAGATTCACCAGGATTGAAATGAAGGAAAAAATGCTAAGGGCACCCAGAGAGAAAGGTCGAGTTACTCACAAAGGGAAGCCCATCAGACTCACAGCAGATCTCTCAACAGAAACCCTAGAAGAGAGTGGGGGCCAATATTCAACATCCTTATACAAAAGAACTTTCAACCTAGAATTTCATATCCAGCCAAACTAAGCTTCATAAGTGAAGGAAAAATAAAATCATTAATGAACAAGCAATTGCTGTTCATTAATGGAGATATTGTCACCACCAGACCTGCCTTACAAGAGTTCCTGAAAGAAGCACTAAACAGAGAAAGGAACAACCAGTACCAGCCACTCAAAAAATGTGCCAAATGGTAAAAAGCATTGACACAATGAAGAAACTGCATCAAATAAGACAAAAACAACCAGGTAGCATCAAAATTGCAGGATCAAATTCAAAGATAACAATATTAATCTTAAATGTAAATGGGCTAAATGCCCCAATCAAAAGACACAGACTGGCAAATTGGATAAAAGTCAAAACCCATCAGTGTGCTGTATCCAAGAAACCCATCTCACAAGCAAGGATACACATAGGCTCAAAATAAAGGGATGGAGGAAGTTGTGTTTTTTGTTTGTTTGTTTTTGTTTTCAAATGGAGAGGAAAAAAAAAGGAGTTGCAACCCTAGTCTCTGATAAAATAGACTTTATACCAACAAACATCAAAAGAGACAAAGAAGGGCATTACATAATGGTAAAGGATCAGTGCAACAAGAAGAGCTAACAATCTTAAATATATAGGCACCCAATACAGGAGCACCCAGATACATAAAGCAAGTTCTTAGTGACCTACAAAGAGACTTAAACTCCCACATAATCATAGTTGGAGACTCTAACACTCCACTGTCAATAATAGACAGATCAACAAGACAGAAAATTAACAAGGATATCCAGGACTTGAACTCAGATCTGGACTAAGAAAACATAATAGACATTTACAGAACTCTCCACCCCAAATCCACAGAATATACATTCTTCTCAGCACCATCACACCTACTCTAAAATTGGCCACAATTGGAATTAAATCACTCCTCAGCAAATGCAAAGAATGGAAATCATAACAGACAGTCTCTCAGACCACAGTGCAATCAAATTAGAACTCAGGATTCAGAAACTAAATCTGGACTGCACACATTCAAGGAAACTGAACAACTGGATCTTGAATGTTGACTGGATAAACAATGAAATGAAGGCAGAAATAAAGATGTTCTTCAAAACCAACAAGAACGAAGGTACAATGTACCAGAATCTCTGGGATGCATTTAAAGCAATGCCTAGAGGAAAATTTATAGCAATAAATGCCCACATGAGAAGCAAGGAAAGATCTAAAATCAACAACCTATCATCAAAAGGGCTAGAGGAGCAAGATCAAAAAACTCAAAAGCTAGCAGAAGACAAGGAATAACTAAGATCAGAGCAGAACTGAAGGAGATAAGACACACAAAAAAAATCATTCAAAAAACTAATAAATCCATGAGCTAGTCATTAAAAGATCAACAAAATAGACAGATCACCAGCCAGATTACTAAAAAAGAAAAGAGAGAAGAATCAAATAGATGCAATAAAAAACTATAAAGCGGATATCACCATCTATTCCACAGAAATACAAACTGCCATCAGAGATTACTGCAAACAACTCTATACACATAAACCAGTAAACCTGGAAGAAATGGATAAATTCCTGGACACTTGGAACTTCCATGCCTAAACCAAGAAGAAGTCAAAACCCTGAACAGACCAATAACAAGGGCTTAAGTTGAGGTAGCAATTAATAGCCTACCAACCAAAAAAAGCCCAGGTCCAGATGGGTTCACAGCCAAATTCCACAGACATACAAAGAGGAGCTGGTACCACTCCTTCTGAAACTATTCCAAACAATAAAAAAAGAGGGAGTCATTCCCAAATCATTTTATGAGACCAACATCATCCTGATACCAAAACCTGGCAGAGACTCAACAAAAAAAGAAAACCTCAGGCCAATATCCCTGATGAACATAGATGCAAAAATCTTCAATAAAATACTGGCAAACCAATTGTAACAGCACATCTAAAAGCATATCCATCATGATCAAGTAGGCTTCATCCCAGGGATGCAAGGCTGGTTCAACATACACAAGTCTATAAAGGTAATCCACCACATAAACAGAACCAAAGACAAAAACCAGATGTTTATCTCAATAGAAGCAGAGAAGGCCTCCAACAAAATTCAACAGCTCTTTATGCTGAAAACTCTCAATAAACTAGATATCGACAGAATGTATCTCAAAACAATAAAAGCTATTTATGACAAACCCACAGGCAATATCATACTGAATGGGCAAAAACTGGAAGCATTCCCTTTGAAATCTGGCACTAGACAACGATGCCCTCTCTCACCACTCCTATTCAATTCAATATAGTACTGGAAGTTCTAGCCAGAGCAATCAGGCAAGAAACAGAAATAAAGGGCATTCAATTAGGAAAGGAGGAAGTAAAATTGTCTCTCTTTGCAAATGTCATGATTGTATATTTAGAAGACCCCATAGTCTCAGCCCAAAATCTTCTGAAACTGATAAGCAATTTCAGCAAAGTCTCAGGATACAACATCAGTGTGCAGAAATCACAAGCATTCCT